>MJUU01019725.1:140808-154880 GCA_002080025.1 Modiolus philippinarum
CTGATTTCAATGAAATTTGGTTTCCAAATAGGTATTGATGTCGCAACTTCAAAATCCATGTTAAAAATTATATGTTGACTGCAGTTTTCTAATGGCTGCCAAAAAAGGTGGAAGTAAAAAAGCCCAACAAAGAAATATAGAAAACATGATCAGACTTTAAATACAGTTCAATATATTGGTGGTGTTTGAGCTAGGAAAATTTGAGAGACTGAAGATCAACTGTATAACTTACAATGTTACCTTGATTGTGGCAACTGAAAGCCAGGTGAGCGCGACAGGCTCCTTGGAGCCTCTGGTTTGTTGATTTTTTTTTACTTCTGGAATCAAATGGGGGAGCAGGGGATATATATTAGTGAGCTTTGCTCACGGTTTTTCTAATTATTGTTGTTATTGTTTTGAAAAGTTTTATTTTGTCTATGTAATAAACTCATAATATTCTTCAGAAGTTCTATATCTTTCCCCAACAAAATGTATAATTCAGTTTACTAAACATTACACTAAATCAAGAATGAACCACAGAAAACAATTTTTTATTGTTTAATTGATTGCTTCTAAGGTGCATAAATATTATTATGTAAAAACATTCTACATGTTTCCCTTAGATAAAGCGGTTGTTTATTACAGTAATTCGTAAAGTATCCGCGGAGCCAAGTGTATTGTCTTGTCACTCCACTATCATTCTAATTTGGCCTATATTCAGGTGTAGTTGCTAAATAGAATTCCAAGAATCAAATGATCTTTGATAGTTTCAGGAAATTTACCAAAATTGGAATACAACATTTTAGAAATCCAACCTTTGAAAATATTGTGTTTTGACTAAAATTCATCAAAACTCATGGTTGCAAACAAGAATTCCGAAAAATAGTTTCAGTTAATTAACCAAAATTGGAACCATATTTTTTAATTCTTTGTTTTCAGAATTATGTCTTTATGAAAAACTACTAAAATATTTTATTGTATGGAAACATTTCCAAAAAATTCACTCTTGGACATTTTCAGAAAATTTACCAAAGATGGAACTGGTATAAAATTCCGATAGCTTATTGTGTATCTATGGACTATATGCAATACTTCTACATCAAAATTATTCTCAATTCTAAACTTTGTTTAAACATTGTTTATTTTTGGACCGAAACAAAAGGTAAGACAAATAAATTGAAGCAGAAAATATAGCTCAAGGTGACATAATTCTGGAATGGATGTTGTTTGCTACTGAAGACGAAACACTTGCAAATAATCATCAGTTTATGGCATGTAGATGCTGAGATATGGTGACAACAAAAAAGTCATCGAAAAAGACAAAGTTCAACTTAATGGAAAATACGGAAAATTTGAATTGTTTTTTTTTCTCACAAAATATACTTGGGATACAATAATGAAGGTGTACTGAATATTGTGTCAAAATTTCATTTATTTGAATATGATTTGAGAAAGTTATTGAAGTTTAAAACAAGTCTTAACATTTGGATCAACAGAATGTTAACGACGCCGACGCCAACACCGAAGATGACGGATCTATGATCGCTATGTCTCGCCTTAGCGACATTCGTCGCAGGCGAGACAAAAACGGTTGTGACAAGGCATCATATTAAAAAGTACATGTTTCGTTGTTGATAGAATCCAAAATTTCTTTGTGGAGTTTGAGTGACATAACAACATTTTTCGTAATAAATTTATGGACAAAAATTAGTATTAATGTTCTATGTTTATACATAGATACCAATTACCATTATTATCGCATCAGGTAGAATTAGCAAAGATAAAAATAGAAAGGAGACAACTTATAATACTTCAATAGAAACAAAATTTGAATATAAATTTACTAAAATCAGGCCATTTCGAGCATGATTTCTTTTAGTATACACCAAAAACATTTTATCGTGTTTGTGTGTAAAAGAGGGAGAGGGAAAGGGCTTAAATTATAGAAGGAAAAGAAAACATGAAATAAAATGCGCGAAGAATACAAACAGGATGCCTCTTTCTCACAACATTCGTAAAATAAGTGAGAACAAAATCGTCAATCAACAACGAATAATCTAAGGACAATTGCAACATGGGAAACAACAGAGAAACAAAAGACGACACAACATGAGTACCACACAGAAAAGAAAAATGAAGACAAACTCAAACACAAAAATGAACAACACGGACCCAGTAAAAAACCATGGATAAGATGAGGTGCACCGGTAGAGTGAGCATTTCTTGCCTCTTATAACATACCCGCCGTGTTGAGCACGTCAGATCTGTTGTCATCTGGGAAACAGATATCCCATAGCGGTCCACAAGATGGTGATGTCTACCGTAATAAAAGCATCTGGAGGGATGACAAACCCTTGTTTAAGTAGCAACCGGGCTCTATCAAGGAAGTCATTGTATTGACCACAGGCTCATGAATAGCGCATGCGCTGGGAGATGTAAACTTTGTATACCAGCGCTGTTTGGATGTTGCTACAAAGAAAGGGGAAGTTGACTATTGGAAAAGTGAAGTCATCGCGTTTGTCGTATAGCTTAGTTCTAAGTCTACCTCTATTGTAAATTTCGAGATGAAGGTCGAGGAATGAGGCCGATGTGGAAGTGTCTGTAGTATCCTTAAATTTCGAGGTCTTTTGGATAGATCAGATGAAGAAAATCACCAAAGCGACGGTTGTTTAGTGACAAAATATCATCTATATAACGGAAGCTGAATATTGAAGGATTTGGCCAGTTTTCGTCTTTAGCCATTCGATGAATTCAGCCTCATAAGAGTCGAGATCGCCTAGGAGAAGTGCACAGTTTGTGTCCATAGGAATTCCGATAGTCTGTTGAAAAACAAGTCCTCCAAACTGGACAAATATATTGTCGATCAGAAACTCTAACATTTTAATCACTTCTTCCTCTGTATATTTTTTCTCTTTTGCTAAACAATATGATTACATGTTAATGATAGTGGTGTGCAAACTATAATATACAGTTCATTCGTGATGTACATAACAAAAAAATATATATCATGGCTTTTTCAACCATACCTGTACCTAACAGGTGCACACGGAACATTCCTATCAAATGTCTTTCTGCATCATTTTAATACTCCTAAGTTTTTGAATAGGCTCTGTAAGTCTCGTCATGTGAAATCTAGAAATCACGATAACAGTTGCAATTTGAAAACATTTTCCGCCAAAGCATGACTTTGGAGCATTATGACGTTCAAAGTTTTGTTTAAAATGACCTATATTTTTGTACTAAATGCAACTTCTGGATACAATTTTTGTTCCCGGAAGTTCAAAATTTGAACAGACCCTGAAAACTCGCAAGACAAAGGCACGTAAGCTAATAAAACAAGACAAGACAGTTAAAATAAAAAAAAAATGCCTAATGCATAATTTCAATTAACACGAAGTAGAAAAGAAAAAGGTGAGGAATGCGTTAAATGGAAAAATTATACATCTACAAAAATTATAAGAAATTTAAGATTTAAATATACGTCAATATGAAAGAAAGCACACAAAATACGCTGATTAGAAAATGTAGGAAATGAAAATAATCTTCTTTCATATGAACAGAAATCTCTTAAAGTCTCTATCAAAAGCTAAATTTTCTTTTGATATTAAAAACATGAAAAAAATTCCAGTGGTTGATGCTACAAATAACAACAAAATAAGATATTTCATATGGCTGAATTACACAGAACAAAATGAAATATTCATGCTGATATAAAAATGATTTGAAACTTTTTAATTCCTCTTTGCTATTTTTAAGGTATATTTAAACAGGAACCACTTTTGTATTAGACGTTGTCGAAGACATCAGATATTCCACATTTACTCCGGTCTTTGCCATTTTCTTCCGTTTCATAATGTTTCTGTAAGATAAGATTCATAATTGTGTAATATTGTTATCAAATATGTGTCAAAAAAAATAATACCTGTCTTGAGAATAAATATTACTTTTGTAGGTCTATCTCTTTACAGATATTAGTTTGTCAGTTTGAAATTAGCTGTGGAACCGAAGGTCTTATGGTCCTTGTTCTGATTTTTAAAAAGTTGCAGACCATAGAGCTACGGATTTTCCCTTTTATAAATCTTGTGACAATTACGATCAAAATTTTGTTTCTGGGAGTTTTTTGAAAACCGTACGCCAAGTGGTTGTGAAAATACACTTCAAGCGTTTACCTAAGAGAGTCCTATGTTGTTTAGCTGGAATTAAATGTTTTGCATTTTGTTGGAAAACAATTCTACCAAAATTGTTTGACTGCATTAAAATCGCATTAACCATGTACAATGTTTATAACCAAGGGAACCGTGCAATATTTATTTGACGATAAAACGTAAACGCTTACAGACTACGCGTTGCTAGTACACTGCTGGAACTGTTATTGCTAAATTTTGTTCTCGTTGTTTTCTTCGAGTTGAAGTCGAAAGATCATTTTAGAGCATGAATTATTTACTTGGTATACGTTACAGACCAGAGGGTCTTGGTTTTATAAGGCGTTCTTTTTATTCGTCGATATATTTCTGCTAAGGTTAGCTTTCAATAGTCACATCTTTTTTTGTTGTTGTTGTTTGTTGGTTATTTATCCGAAATAAATAATGTTGATTGATCTGTTTTACTTACTTTTCCACTACGTACACTAAAAGTGCAATAATTTCAATGCAGCATAACACTCCAATTATTATCACCCATGTTCTGTCACGTAAGTCTATAAATATAAAACATACCAATTATAAGCATGAAAACTTTTATGTGATTATCCAAACAATGGAAGGATACGGAGTAAATGCACACGATACAAAGTGTTTGCAAACATGTGGTAAAGCTAAGAAATGGAACAACACCTTGATTGTTTTCTTTATCGTGAAGTCACCATGAACACCAACTTTTATATAAATGTGTTTTGTAAGAAAATGAAGAAAGGTGAAAATTAACAGATACACGAATATAGGACTGAAGCTACGATATATGAATTTGGGATCAGACATTCAAGGGATTTCGGGCTGTAATAATTCCATAAGGATGTGCCTATGTGGTGCGGATGTCAAATTCTCCGAAGTTTTTTTGTATACATTTACAACTCTTCTTAGCATCATTTATATAAACGGGTGTTTGTTCACTTTGCATCCAGTCTAATTCTTGGTAGTCGACATCTGTAGTGTTATGGCCTTTCAAAAACGCTAACTGAATATGCATTTATAATTAGTTTGTAGGCTTGATATGGATAAAACAATGATATTAATCTTCTAACCAAGCGAAATCTTTTATCATAATTTGATTTCACACTTTCGCTGCTATTTTAGTTAAATTCAGGTTCAACCATTACAGATTTATTTTTTGTTGTGTAAAAATATGTGGTTTTGAGATTAACTTTATTGACATGTTTTCTGTAGTTCCGTACTGTTATGATTAAGTTTGTTGATGTAATTTGTACCTCGTTTAGTGTAGGTTTTATACAAAGATTCCCATGCTTGAGAGGTATGCTCTTATTTTTTTTCAGTTATGGTGTACTTGTTCTTATGAGAATTTTTAATATAAAGAACTTTCAAAATTTAACATTTTGTCTATTTTTTTTCATAAAATAAAATTACTATTCTGATAGTTTATGTAGATACTGCTGACATCTGCCCAATTTATCTTCCAAGTTTACAATCAACTCGATGAGAGCCTGTGGGCGTTTATGTGTCTCTTTGTCTTTCGGTGCCTTTGTCGAGCAACGGATGGCAGTGCTTGTAAGAGTGCATTTTTTATCTAAGTTGTTGACTCAACATCCATGGATGCATAGTTGATCGTCATCTAACAAACGAATCCCGTTCAAACCGGTGGTAGGGACGTCTTGAACTTATACTGTTCGGTAAAATCACAACTTACTTTGCAATGCAAAAGGCATTATGAAAACTTGACGATGAAGAACCAAATCTTGTGACGGGTGCCGCTAGCGGAGCAGGACATGCTTACCCTTCCGGAGCACCTGATGTCACTCCCGCTTTTCATGGGAGTTCACACTATGAGTGCCTTAGTTCTTAATGTTATCTTTTTATTTCCGTGCATTGTAGCTGTCTCACGTCCTTGTTTTGTCTTTGTTTTTATCTGTTACCGTTTCTGCCATGTCTTTGGACTTGGATTTTTGTAGTCATCGCTTCCCTTGTTCCTTCGGTATTCTACTGCCGTTGTTACTTCAATTTACACAGTTCTCGAGGCGCTTTTGTCAGATGTGCATTTATCCAACATCTTATTATATTTTGGAATAAATGATATTTGAAATTCACTTTGCACTGTATAAGTCAATAAGTAATGTTATTATATTTGTACTTTTATTTCTATGTATAAAGTATAGAAATGAATCTACTCAATAAAACATCATATTGCACAGTTGATCATGATAAATCATCATATTGCACACTTACTTTGATTGACATTTACAAGCCGCACCCCTTTAACACCCACAATAAAATATACCACTCCTCTTTTGTTTGTCATCAGTGACTTCAGTCATGTCAATCAAATATAATAAAACAATTATGGCACTTCTATACTCGATCAATATGGGGTTTAACGGAGCGCAAAAGATAATATTGAACTCGGGGTAAACCCTCGTTCAATATTACTTTATTGCTCCGTTAAACCCCATATTGATCTCGTAGAAGTGCCATAATTGTATATTATTATGCGCAATAGAACCATAGAAATGTATGTACAAATACAGGTCTTAGTTTTCAATGCATTGCTTACTTGAGTTTTCATGGAATCTGGGTTCTGATTTCAGCTGTTCTACAGGTAATGATTCTGTAAAAAAACATGTACATATTTATGTTTTGACATTTTAATTTTCATATTTTGAAATAAATATATTATCAATGGAATATGGAGAAAATGTACAAAAAAACATACCTTAATTAAGAAATGTCAAATAAAAGAAATAGAGCAACACACTCTACAGTAGTACCTCTGATGTAGTTTTTTTCATACTAAATTCACATTATGGTTTCAGCTATGGACAATTACTTTTATATGAGGACTTACTCCTAGGAACACGTGTATAACATGACAAAATTTACTAATTTACTAATAAAAACTACGGTATTTTTATATTTAAAAACTATTGGGGCGATGCTACTGCTGGTGGACAGAGATCCACGAGTTATTCATTAGCCCAGTAGCCAGTCTTGTCTGATAAGAAATTTTTTGCTTGCGTTTTACAGTAATTTACTGTTTTTATCAAAATTTTAACCCCTTAAAACTCGGATGCGTCTACCGTGTATTGCACTCAAATGATGTCTATGGAACTGGATTTGGCTTCCTATTTCGATTTTTTTAAATGGTATTCTCTTTGACTTTTTTGGATTACGGCTTTCCATATTTTTAGCTTCTTATTGTAACTATGAGAGGTTATTCCTTTAAACACGTGCACAACATAACAAATATGCTGTTTATGATACAATTTAGGTATTCTTGTGTATCAATGTGACATGTTTTTTAAACAAAACGAGTTTTTTGGAATTGGACTGCATACGTGTTTTTACTTTTGTAACTTTGTTTTATTATTTTTTTTAGTATCAGGCTAATAAAAGTGGCCTTTCAATGTTCTGCCTTCATGTTGAAAATACTCCGAAAGCCCTGGTCAGGTGGCTTTATTAAATCTTTGCTAATGAAAAACAAATAAAAAAAAATGTGCTTTTAATTAATTTAAAGCAGCAATTTGCTTTCAACTGAACTCTGGGATGAATATTTCAATTAGCAACTTGATTTCAACCACGTTATATGATTAAAAGACAAACGTACGAAAGAACACTCAAGTGTTGTACCAATGCTTGGTTTTACCATGTATTTGTTACTACTTTGTCTCATGTGCATTTTCTATGTATCTGTTCATTGTTTATCATTTTTATTATTATTATCATTATTGATTGCTGCATTAGTGATGCGTGTTTCCATAGCTTTTTCTTAGAAATGATTTTGTCAATATGTCATATCTCTTTGCAGTTCATACTACTTGTGACTGACTGATAATTAGAAGCAACAATTGGTACAGAAAGAAAGATATAAATAATAAGAACCAGATTCATCTTTCTGACTAAGCACTGTGATTCCTGTTAACGCTGGTGTTACTGACAGTGTACCTACAATTAGTTATGGTCATACATCAATGTTAAAATTTTACAATATAACTAATAAACTATGAAAGCATAAGAAGTTAATGAACATTAGATAAATTTTCCATCAATCATGTCGAATCAATCCAAGAAACAACGCTTTAATTGCTCTTCTGCATCTTAGAGTAACCATGGGACATTTAACAATGAAATTTGCTCATTCTTTAGAGTAAGTTTAAGTCGGTCTCTCTCGCCAGTTTAGAAGGAATACACTTCTTAATAAAGAACAACGCTAAATACATGATTTAGTTATCCCATGAATGCGAAAACGTGAACAAACATAAAATTAACATAAAATTAGCTGGGAAAGTGTTCTTACAATCTCTGTCACCGGTTTCCCAATAAGCCGTTCTAATGACAGAACCCAATTACAACAGGGAAAAGAATAACAAAATCATGACATGTGTGCTCTATAAAATCAGATGGTCAGAATATATGTAAGAATAGGAAATAACAGGAATAAAAATGCCAAAATGTGAAAGCGTGATATTGTATCCATGTATAAATTCTCCCAAAATCAACATGAACAAGTATACAATAACATATACATATATAAAGAGAGAACATACATAATATTTATATTTAGATGCAATAACATTATTACGTCAACTGGCTTATTAGATCAGTAATCGGTGATTATCAGCCATGAAAGCTAAAACCCATTTGCAAACAATCAAGACAATCGAGATATTTCGAAAAAATGACAGAAGAATACAAAAAGGGCAAAAAAAGAGTCACGAGATATGTCCGAACATGACGCTTCCACGAAAATGACAAAATAAAATTAAAAACTAAATCATTCAAAATGTGAACACCCATACAAAATGAGGATGACATCAAGAGCTCACGAAACTTTAGCATGTCCTTTATCTTATACAGGACCTGTCAGTATGTCAGTGAGTCAATCCAGTATTTAGTCAAAACTTGTTATGTAAATCCATGAAGTCGTCTGGCTTAAAATGTCCATTTCTATTGGGAACCGATGTGTTGTATCTCTCACTGATGTCGTAATTTCTTACGGTACGATTTAAACATCAGATGAGCATTTATGTGACTAAGAAGTTTTTGAGGCAATTTGTTTCAACAAATTACCTTATCAACTATATCCTCAACAGTAACGAATAAACACTGAAATGTATACTCAATACGACGCAGAGGTAAGTATATTGCTGAAAAGGAAGGAACGGGGTACGATTGAGAAGTGAAAAATCATTACTTTGACACATAACTTACGATTTTAAACGACCATATTCGTTAATGTACAACAAAAATCTAGTAACGAAGTAGAAGCAGATGCAACAGTAATCTCCTTAATTTCCTCTTTTAAAAATGTCATATATGATAATATATATCGTATGCAGAATAAAGAAATATAGTGTTATTATTTCTCAATGACAATGTATTTCACATAGTTACTTCCCAGGTGGAGAATTTGATTCATGCATTATAAATCTCCTTTAAATACAAATATTAACACTTAACATAAGAAATAAGATAAGGAACTTTACTTTAAAATTGAGTTAACATTAATTCATAAGCGAAATCTGCTGCTGCACGTTCTTATGAACCCCTTTTTAATTCATTTATTATAGTAAGTGAGAACCGAACCGTCAATCAAAAAAAAAAGGAACAATCCATGGACAATGGCAAAATCAGACACACTAAGATGCAAGGACACCACTTGAGTACGGGACAAAAAAGTAAAATGAAGACACACATACAGATGAACAACACGGATTGTCTTCTTGTCTACATTTCCTTTATATTTCCGTGTATTTGTTTAGTTTTTTTTTATTCTTCTCTTTGACTTATTGCTTCGGTATTCTCTACTTTCTGCATATTGGCCTCCTATTTCGATATTTCGATGAATACACCTTTCTGACAATTGTTTGTTATGGCTTTCCGTACTATTTGATTCTAATACATCATAACAAAATTTTTCTTTTTAATTTATAATTTTGCATTTTTGGATTTATTTAACAAACAAGTAAAACAGATAATTTACGTGTTTGTCCATATGCTGTTATTCTTGATGACACAAATTGTTCTGACAATGTTCCTGAAAATGAAAAATGTTTTTACTTTTTTTTTATGAAATCGTCTTTCTGAATATGGACCCTGTTGGTTTTTAGTCATATTTTGACTGCTGTCAATAATGAAAAAAAGTCCACAATATAAAGTATTTAGAAGCACAATATGAATTCACAGCAACTTTTATCTGTTCAAAAGGAACAGAACTGTTAACCTAAATGCAGAGTATCTAACATGCAAATTATTTTCATTACATAAAGATTAAATTAGAGCTATACATTAGTTCCCATTTAATTCAATAAAAGTTAATAAGATATGATTTGTCATTTAAATATTGGCATTTAAACATCTTGCCTTTTTTTGATTATTTATCATTTAAATACAAAAATACCAAAGTTGCAAAAATGAACAGTAAATTTATTTATGCTGTACACGTGTTTCAAGGAGTAACCTCTCATCAGCAGCATAAAAATCAAATAATATGGAAAGCCATAATCAAAAAATTGTAAACAAAGAAGTACTCATTACCAAAAATATCGAAATAGGAAGCCAAATTTAAATTCGAAAGTATACACAGAGTCATATTACGTATTTGCGTTACCAAAGGAAGTTGGTTTACACCATCTCAATTCAACAATGGGACGTTTATTATGTGAACTTAACTTGTGGACTTCGATATTTGTTATTTTCATTTAGCTGCATTATTCAATGTTTTCACTTCCATGAAATGTTGCAATCATGGACTCGTATAAAATAAGGTAAGCATATTTGGAATTCATGTCCCTTGTTCTTTCAAGATCTAGTGTAGGAATTTGAGCATCCATTACCTACAAATGATGCAGGCGTGTCCATATTGCGTTTTCGGCTTTATTTCATCTATCTTGCCATCTTTTTTACTATATCAGTAAAATGTGGCTTTTTTTGGTCCATTTATTAAATTTCTTCCTTTTTATTCTCATTTTTTACGAAATCAGTTCAAAACACTTTTAAAAAAATCATATTTACTTGCTTGAACATAGATCCTGTTTCTAGGCGAGGTGGTAACTGCTAATGTTCCTAAAAGATTTAACAGAAAAAAGTTGCTTTACATGACTTTCTTTTAGTAATCAGTACCAGCGTTTTCCTTTCTTGCTTAAAGGCTGTTAAATTTCAAAACAACCACATTTTACATGAGACAGGTAGTTGTGTTTATATTATATAATATTTTCGTTGTTTTGTGAAAGTGATAATCGATGTCTTAAGCGACGACTAAGACAACAAAACTATTGAAGACAGACTGTCAACTTTATTTATGTAATAGATATGAAATAAGTAACTAAATCAAAAACAATATACTGCACATCAACTTAATGTACGATTATGAAACTTTAAATACTTTTAAAATTGAAAGAAGAGCTTAAATAAATATCAATTTGTACATAACTCACTTGTACACCCTGGAGTAAATCCGGTCTCCGAGGAATATCCAGTGGGACATGGCAATTCTGATCCTGAAAATATACAGTAAATACTGTATGAATGGAATTTGTTTTGTTGGTCATGAAATTGTAAGTATTCTGTTGACTGTGAATATCAGTAAAGGATGCTCACTCATGATGCTGTTTATATAGTGGATTTCTTAAAACTTATTTTAACAGATCAAGCATTGCAGACAAATGAAATGGTAAAAAGAAATAAATAGGTCTGTGTGCTTCTAACGGAAATGCAAGACATTAAAAAATTAGTGTGAAGTGTATTTCTCTGGATTTTCCCTAAATTTAATATCAAGACATTTTTTTTTGGTTTCAAAGCTAGGATGTTGTATCAAGGTATCAAAAATTGTATGAAAACTTGTCCAGTGTCTTAATCTGACAAATAGAAGACATTCATGGAATAGAAAGTGGGATTAAGTGTGCAATATATTTTATGCCATTGAACTGGAGAAAACCAGAGAGTTCCAAAATCTTACACAAATTCAAAATGCGACGAGTGCGCCACATTTAGGTGTAATAAGATGACACCAGACCCTTCCCTCTAACAACTTTATTCTGTTTTCCTTGATCATTGCATCACATGGCATTATTAATTAAACTAAAAAAATGACTAAATAAGAAATCATCCTAAAATTTCCATATCTGATGGTTGAGGTAAACTTATCATCAATGGACAAAATTATATCTAACAAATTCAAATAATAGTATAAATGAGCTTAACACTATGAAAGGTCATATTACCAACGTAGATATTTTTAAAAAAAAGAACATATCAAAATGTAAACTAATATGTTAATATTAATTTAATTATTATTAGAGCAATTTATAGTTATTATTGCATAATTACACTAGGAAAGTTATAAGTAAATTAGATCCGATTTCGCAATTTTAAAATAGCTAATGATTAAGGTAATATTATGTTTCTTAATATGAATTCTTATAGGTAATAACCTTTACATTGTTAAAAGTCATATTACCAGATTATATGTTTATGAAACAGGCATATGTCAGAGTTTGAATTAATATGTGAACGTATTATATTGATTGCCTTTGGGTATTATTACATAATTACTCGAGTAAAGTTAAAAATTATAAAACGTAAACCTTGACCAATCATGTCATTGCTGAAAACTAATTTCAAGCCTGATAAATAACCTAGTAACAAATTACATTAATATCGCCACATATATGCATTAGAATTCAAAAATATGTTCACAGTCCAGAATATACCGAATGAAAAACCTTGTTCAGTTTTTATGACCATTATAGTCATAATTCCGTTGATAGGACACATACAAAACGTTATGATTAAAATGAAATATTAAAAAACTTCAACACAGGGATACTAATGTTGAAAGTCAGAAAAAATAAAGACCATTCATTTACAACAACGAAATAATGAGACTTAATGTTACAAGATAATCTGAGTGCAATATTTTACAGAGCCTACTTTGACATTTTGATATAAAGAGAGTTTGGTTTCTTTTACCGAAACAGTAAGCCTGAGCACATCCATATGTCGGCACCAGTTTATAAACGTTGAACGATGAACAGTTTTTCACTTGAATATCATAGGAATGGACACAGCAGTTCCGGTAGGTTGATGCGCATGCTGTTACATTTGTTATTTCGCCTTCTGTTGGAAGATTGCCTGTCAATAGAAATGAGAAAATCATTTACATGGCAGCAAAAAATTCGTACACAAAATTTATTCAACAAGTAAATGTCACATTCAGTTATAAATATTAATTGTAAATTATCAATTTAATCTTGATTATCATACTTTCATTTTAGATTTCGCACGAAAAACAGGATATTTAAAAATAAACCAAATAAACGCAATATTTTCAGGAAATAACTATCACAGCTTTAAACAAAATAAATTATACATTTATAAATAATACGATCTATATCAGCTTTTACACTTTTTCGGTGAATGGACTTCCAAATGTTTTGGTTTTACCTGCAATGATGAGACATAAGTTGTCGAAATGCGCATATGCAGAAAATAAATTAACAGTTACTTCGGTATTTTGTTTTTATTACCACTTGGCCGAAACCTCTGCTGGTGGACTGTCAGTCCCCGAGGGTATTCATCAACCCAGTAGTCAGTACTTCGGTGCTGACCCGGATATCGATTTTATTGAAATTTACAAAATCAAAATTTTAGATAATTTTGTTTAAAACTAAGGAGTACCTCCATCATGCATAGCTCTGTCCTTAGCTGAATTTTGGCTTTTCTATTTAGATCCTTTTGGTTATTTGTTCTATATCAGCCTTTACACTGTTTCGGTGAATGGACTTCCAAATGTTTTGGTCTTATCTGCACTTATGAGACATAAGTTGTCGAAATGCGCATATGCAGAAACTAAATTAACATTAATTTGGTATTTTTATATCTAAATGCGTTTTTATTTTATTAATTTTTTTTTGGGGGGGGGGGGGGGTT
>MJUU01019726.1:2369-70004 GCA_002080025.1 Modiolus philippinarum
AGGTTAGGGTTAGTTGTTAGATAAAGGAAGTTTGGTTATGAAATAATGTGGAAAAGGGGAAATAATTCTACGAATTGGATGAAAAATGGCGGGAAAGCTAAAAATATCAGACGACACTATAGAATTATGGCGACGAAGGGGAAATAGCTCTAAGGATTGGATGACAAATGGCGGGAAATCTAAAAATATCAGGCGACAGTATATATATTAGGCAGGTAAGGGGAAATAACTCTAAGAATTGGATGAAAAGGGGAAATAATTAAGAAATGAAATAGGAAACAATAATAAAAAACCAATAGCAGACAACATTATTATAGAAATTTGGTCGGGAAGAGGAAATCACTTTAAGAATGGAATGAAAAAGGGGATAATTATGTAATATAATAGGAAACAAAATGTCAATAGCAGACGACACTATAGGAATTTGGCGGGGAAAAGGGAAATACCTCTAAGGATTGGATGAAAAGGAAAGATAATTATAAAATAAAGAGAAAATAATAAAATAACACATACAAAAGGTTACACAAGAGGACTTTAGTCTAAACATTGGATGAGAAGGGAGAAATTAAAAAGAACAATACTGCAAAAAAGGTGAAATGCTATTACAACAGATAAAAAAGCGCGGGAAATAAGTAGCAAGAGTTATGTCCCTTTGACGAACGCGGNCGTGATAGAAGACACCCACAAATAAACAATTCATAATTATCTCCCTTTGACGAACGTGGACCTGATAGAAGACACCCAAAAAACATGGTATTAACAAGAGTTATGTCCCTTTGACAAACGCGGACCTGATAGAAGACACCTACAGAAATACAATGGTAACTGCTGAATGACCACGCCCGGATATTAGTCTAAACATTAGAGTGCAGAACAACATTGAAAAGGGGTCGAAAAGGTATAACAACATTTAAAAAAGGGTGAGACAAGGGAGAAATTGAATGAAAAGGGAAGAAAATACAAAGAATATTGTTACAACACACAAAAAGGGGAGATAAATAAAGAAAATACCCGACTTCCGGTCTATACCTGGGGCTACGCCCCACTTCCGGTCGCGCATGTACACTGTAGTATGGTGAAACCACACCCCTGCGGGGTCTTACACTCTTTCAACACGTCATTTCCGGTTAATAGGCCCGACTAGGGCTTCCAATAAGACCACTTCCGGTATACATGGGGCTACGCCCCACTTCCGGTCGCGCACGCATCATATAACAAAATCATACAACACCCCTGCGGGGTCTTGCACTCTTTCAACACGGCATTTCCGGTTAATAGGCCCGACTAGGGCCTCAAAAAGGGCCACTTCCGGTCGCGCATGCGCAGTAAAAACATGTCATACATCGGTCACGTGACTTCCGCTTCCGGTCACGTGACTTCCGCTCTACGTCACTTCCGGTGACGTCACTTCCGGCACCACCTCGCACGCTAAGCGAACTGTCCCCATATACTACTGGTGATGATTAAGGCCAAGTTTGGTTAGTATTGGCCCATTAGTTTCAGAGGAGAAGATCTTTGAATAAAAGTTAACGGACGGACGGACGACGGACGCCGAGTGATGGCAAAAGCTCACATGGCCTTTAGCTAAAAATGCATGGGTGTTCCACGGAACATATGTGTTGCCTGCACTAACATGACTAAACATGCTATATATATATTTAAGAATTCCTGTGTTTGAAATAGAATTACAAAGTCCGTGTTGCACATCTACATTATATACTGAAGCATACATTCCTCCAAGTTTGGTAGAAAAATACAAAGCCGTTTATGAGGAGTTGTGGAAAATGGAGACATGGTCAAAGACTCGATAACCTAAAGTGCAAGTTCAGTGATAATATGGAATTCTGGAGTAAATGAAAAGAAAGAAACAAAATGCATGGTATATACTGAAACATTCCTGCAAATTTGGTTCAACAATATAAGGCTGTTTAGGAGTAGTTGTGGATAATGAAGACATATCCTAGACCCCAATAAGCTAAAATGACAAAGTCCCAGAATAGTGCAAAATAATAAAAAAAAAGTAAAGAAAAAACAAAACAAAAACAAAAAAAGTGTAAAATCTGGAAAAAAAACAAAAAGAAACAAAAAACATGGTGCACATCTTCAACGTATATTAAAGCATTCCTGCAAGTTTGGTTGAAAGATACAAAGCCCTTGAGTGGGAGTTGCGGATAAGGGAGATGTACCCCAAGACTCCAGTAAGCTAAAATAACAAAGTCCAAAAGCCGTGTAAAATCTGAAAAAAAAAATTAAAGACAACAAAACGCAAGGTGCACATCTTCAACATATACTGAAGCATTTCTGCAAGTTTGGTTGAAAAATGCCAAGTGGTTTAGGAGGAGATGTGGATAATGCTCAAAATATTTTAGCAATTGAGACAGACAGACAGACAGACAAAGGGACGCAAGATGTCGGATAGTGATTGCACTAGATACAGGCGACACAAAAATAAGCAAAAGTTTAACATATTTAGATTTTGGTAACGTGCTGAGGTCAAAGTCACGAGGTCAAATAATCTGGTATCAGTTACAACGGTCTTATATATGTATGTGTGTACAATTGAAATTCCACTCACGATTTAAAAGATACAGCCAATGTTAAAGTTTTTTTCAAAAGAAGGTCACAAGCAAAGGTTAAGATATCCTGCTATCATTGGAAAGGTGTTACAAGGTCTTACAACGTAAAATATGAAAGTCCTATTTAACATTCAAAAGATATACCAAATGCTAGAGTTCTTGTAGACAAACAGACAGACTACAAACTATGTGTCCATGTACCTTTGATTCCCTTAAAAAATAGTTGCCCTTTAGATATATTGAAAATGTTCTTTCACTCAATAACCTGTATATCAACTAATCTTGTATATCCAAATCAATTGGTAATTAAAAGACACCACGAAAACAAAAAAGTCGGATTCGTATTTAAATCCGTATCTCAAAATTGACAAAGATAGGACTCAAAACTAGAATTTATAACAAATGTGATGATTCAAAATTTCAAACCTCATAATTTCCATTCCTGAGCAGAAACTTAACATTTGTCCTTGCATGCATCGTTTTTGCATCTCAGCTGATATGGAAATGCTACAGCATCCTTCAAATATCTAGATTTTAAACTACTCCTCATAAGATGTGTGGAAAAACGTTTGAAATTAACACTCAATACCTGTCTACGATTTCAAATATTGATATACCGGTATCATTTCTCATATGATAGATGGTAAATGCATGCATGGCAGCAGACGCTCAGTCCCGTCTACCCACCAGATCTTACTCCTCAGAGTTGCAGCTAGAAAATTAAGTGTAATTTTAGCTTTGAAGAAAAGCCATCAGACAGGAAAGTAAATTGTGTTCCTTGGAAGCAAGTGATCAGAAATGAAAGATTCAATTTGAAAAGGATTGTAAGAAGATTTTAGTATACAAGAAAACATTAGACTAGATATTTTGACTCCCTAGGAGTGCTATAAAAACAAAAATGGAGCCAGCAAGAATAATAAAGGGCTACGCGGAGCGCAGCATGATACGACCGCAGCATGTCGACCATTGAAATTTGAACAAGTGTAATATGATATGAAGTGAATGTGGACATAGTAAAGAGCTTGACACCGTAACTAGATGGACAACATAAGGAGCTTGACTCAGTAATTAGATTGACACAAACTAGAGAACACAGATATTAGCCATTTTGATCCCTCAAAGCTCAGATCTGTAAATCTGTTGACATACTACTGACAGCTTCCATCAACAGGAATCCAAAGAAAAAAAACATCGAAATCTGATGAGAATATTTCAGAAAAACGCCATTTTGGTCCCTTTGACCCCTTGAAGCTTGGAAACCCGAAGAGCTACAAAAATCCGTTGACATGCCTCTGAAAGCTTACAACAAGAGGAATCCAAACAAAAAAATCAGAAAACGCACCTAAGGTGCGAAAGCCGAGTTGCGAATATTTGGTTTTTTTTTCATAAGTACATCATGGGATTGTTGCATATAAGCATATACATTCTTTTATTTCAGTCAGAGACTTATAATGGAACTTTTGAGGAAGTTTGAATTTGTCCTAACTTGACTAAAAATTTGGCAGGGTTATAATCTAGGTGATAGTCCCTTTCCAAAAAAAAACTTTGGGCAGGGGTTCCCCCATAAAATCTAGTTTTTTATTATTGCTGAAACTGAAAAAGGGTGTATCAGAATACCTTTTTTCTAAAACTTTCCGTTTTCTAGTTTGGTTTCAACGGCAACTGAAAGCTCCACTCTCCATTACAACCCATTTCAGACCACCATCCAAAAAAATTGGGCAGGGGTTCCCCTTATAATCCAGGATATACATATTGCTAAAATGAAAACATTCCAAGCCCCCCTTTCAAAATAAAGATTTGGCAGGGGTTCCCCTTATAATCTAGTTTATACATATATCTAAAATTGCGAAGAAAAATATGTAGCAGAATACTGTTTTTCTAAGATTCAATGTTCTGGTTTGGTTTCCATGGCAACTGAAAGCTCCACTATCCGTTAAAACCCATTTCAGACCACCATCCAAAAAAAATTGGGCAGGGGTTCCCCTTATAATCCAGGTTATACATATTGCTAAAATGAAAAAATTCAAAACCCGCTTTCAAAACAAAGATTTGGCGGGGGTTCCCCATATAATCTAGTTTATACATATATCTAAAATTGCAAAGAAAAATATGTAGGAGAATACTGTTTTTCTAAGATTCAGTGTTCTGGTTTGGTTTCCATGGCAACTGAAAGCTCCACTATCCGTTAGAACCCATTTCAGACCACAATTCAAAAAAAAGTTGGGCAGGGGTTCCCCTTATAATCCAGGTAATATGTATTGCTGAAATCAATAATTTACAAAAAGTCAGAATACACAAATGTATTTTTTTTTCATCTAAGATTTTATCTTTACTGGACATTGCAAGACTTCTAGTAATATTGAGTTCTTCTTTATATTAAATTAATTACCTCCCTTTTTTAATTCTGACTTTTCCTAATATCTTATTTTTAAGTTATTGATACCAGAAAAAAGTATGTTGGTGAACATAATTAGTACCATAAAATTAATTTACATGTTCTAGCAATATAAAAACTACTTTTGTATGAACAATAAAACTTTTTTTAGCTACTTTTGTTATCAAATAATACCGAACATGTGATTTTAGGCTTTATTTAAATGTTTAATTATTGTTACATTTTTAGAAGTTGTGACCTTGACCTTTGTTGCACAAACCTCAAAATCGATAGGGTTTCCTTCTCTAATCATAACTCATGTCTATGCCAAGTTTCATTTGGATGTGTAATGTGGTTCTGGAGATATTGTGTGGAAATGGATAAGTCAAATGTTTGTTCTATTTTTAGAAGTTGTGACCTTGACCTTTGTCGTACAAACCTCAAAATCAATAGGGATCTTTCTCTAATCATAACTCATATCTGTGCAAAGTTTCATTTGTATATGACATGTGATTCTCAAGATATCATGCGGAAACCAAAAGTTGACGCCCGGACAGCCGGACGCCAAGACATCATTCATCAAATTATAAGCCGAGTTCGACTTCGTCGCAACTCGGCTAAAAATCCCATCCAATCGGATGAGAAATAAAGAATTTACATATTTGTGAAAATTTAATTTTGACCTCATACTGCTGAAAGCTTACAACAAGAGGAATCTAAAGAAAAAAATTCCATCAAAATCTTACAAGAAATAAAGATTTTACATATATGTGAAAATTGCAATTTTGACCTTTTTGACCCTTTATAAAGATACGAAAAAATCGCTGTAAAGAAAAAAAATCCCATCGAAATCCGATGAAAAATAGAAATTTTATATAGTCTGCACATTCACAATATTGGTCCCGTTTGGCTCCTCATAGATCAAAAAGGAAACAAGTTATAAAAATTTATTAGTTACCTGCCATTTAATTTTTCATCAGGAATACACTGAAAAAAGCTTCATCAAAATCGGACGAAAATATAAAAATAAATTTTTGTGATTGCCACTTTTGGAACCCATTTATCTCATGATCTGTAAATGCAACGTGAAATTCGTTGCATTACATCTGATTAGAAATTTCCTCAGGAGCACACTGAAAGAAACCCTATCAAACATGTAAAAATCTGATAAATAATAAGAATTCTATAGCCAATTCTGTTAAAACACTCAATTTTGCCCTTTTTGTCCCTTTTTTTAAACACAGGAGGAACCACAAAATCCAAAACCATACATAGTCCTCCTTTTGTGTCAAGGAACATTGTGTTAAAATTTCATAAGGATTGCTCAAGTTATTTACCAAAAACAAAAGTGTTTACGGACGACGACGCGGACGACGACAACGACGACAACTGAGCAGAAATAACTTTCGGATTAGGAAGGAATATTCACTATGGTGGTCCACATTTGAGATTTTTGGTAAGATGTTAACTACTTAATATCAGCAGACTTTCTTTTGTTAGTGGTAATCTTTGAAAAGCGCAAAACTGTCCCTTGTTTTGTTACCTCTAGTATAAACGACTCGCGGTCGGGTTTTCACTACATACTCTGACAAAGCAAACAGCATGAAGAGAAGATTGTATCGAATAGCAGTAAGCGCAAGACTAATCTGAATCAGAAAAAAAAATTGCATCCAACTAGGTTCTGCAAAACACGCAACATTGTGCCTTAAAAACAATGCTTTATTCTAATCTAACTAATTTAAAAAAAAATCAATAAAGAATGGCTGTCAATTAATATGAATATATGAAGAAGGTTCTAAATTTTGAAAAAAAGGCAAAACCTGTGCAAGAATTCAAAATAGTTTAAGAGGTAAAATATTTTAGTGAGAGGAAGATTATTATCTAGGATTTTAGAGTGAGAGGAAAAACAAAATTGGCCAGGAATCAGAATATATCCTGTAGAGTGACGCATCTTTGTAAAGACTTTTACTGCATATGTTCGCATATCAAAAACATTTAGGGTGAAGTACTAAATCATTGCGCATCATAAATATTTAGAATGGGGATTACAACAAATAACACTGAGCCAAAACCCAAAGTGTGGGAACACGAAGCAGGTGCAAGGAAAAGTTATAAACAGCAATGGCCATGACTTGGTACAGATATTCAAGAAAAAATAGTGATTAAGCTGATTTTATGGCGCAATAATCCTCTCCTTCCGTCGGTAGTATCCAGTAGCAGCTCAACAGCAATTGCTATTGACCTTGACAATGAAAAGAAATGGTCAGCAAAGTAATATTAATAAAATTACAGTTCTTTTTTCCACAAAGGACTGATTTCTGCTAAAGAACTTTATAATGATTGTAAGAGACGTCATTTTTTGAAACCCTGATTGATAAAGCAGCCATGGAGATATCTATACCAAATGAGAAAAAATCCGGAAAATTGGCGCTAGCTCATGCGTAAACAATCAATTGTAACTTCGTTATTTAGTTATTTGTAAAACACTCATGAAAAGTAGGAATATTACCTTCTATGTTAGGGAAATTTATAATTTTGAAATAAAAAAAAAGTTATCCCTTTTGTCATCGTTCGCTGTAAATGAACATTTTCATCAAATTCGAAATATTAGTCCAAATAAGATGAATATGTAGTAGTTATGATGTTTCCTTCGTCTCTTATTCTGGAGGATATATTGATTTGAGTTATCAAAAGATGCGTTATAAGTGGAAAGAACACCATCAACTTATCTACCAGTGAGATAGAGAGGAATATAGCGACTTTTATTTTATAAACAGCGAGTCCCTGAAGAAATAGAATAAAATAAAATACACTAACAAATCAGTCATGGAGGGAAAAGTGCCGAAAATCTCACTATCATGCTTATAGCACACTTTGTTTCATATTCTATTATTCTTGTCTCGGTTTTGACCAATTTTGAAATTAAGTGATGCGCAAAACTCAATCATGGAAACAATCAGGTAAACGAAACCGCAACAAAATGAGAGTGATTGCAACATGATTCCGGGCGAATCGAGTAAACCATAGTAAACAAGATCGTGCATTACATTGCTATTAATCGTGTACAAATCTACCACGAGTTCTGAATTCTGCATCCTTATACCCAGATTCCATACATTATATATATATATATGATATTATAAAACGAAAAAGATGATTAGTAACATGCAAAATAAAGAAATAAACAACAAAAGTAAGTTAGTATTTACATGCAATAACAATAAAGTTTTAAACGCTTATCATTAATACATGCAGATTGGTTTCCATAGCGATTAGTACGACTAACATGGCCTAAAACTGAAAATTTATTTTCATAATTTTTCTCTACAGTGGCTTCAAGCATAGCAAGGCTTGGTAGAGCCTCAAATGAAATAAGATATCGTGCCAATTTATCGTCCTTCGGTTTGATAAAATAGTGCATGAACTTTTTGTCATCATATTTTTCATTGTGCTTCAGCTGTGAATGAACTAGTTTGGCATCGTGAATTTCCTTTAGAGTCAATGTAGCACACTTTTTACGATATGTTTGGAGTTGCTTATTTAAATGCGAAATAACAAAACGTGTCGCTTGTAGTACTACAGTGTTATTTTTTGGTAAATCTTCCGAAGTATAACACGCGCAGTTATGTTCTTGAATGTCGGCATCTGCACATGTTCTTCCTTTTGGTATATTTTTGAACAAACTTATGCCTCTTGGTAGAGGTGATTTGGTGGGGAGTGTACTTGACGTGAAATTATTTGTCAAAATATCAACAAGAGTTTCATAAAAGTCAAATGGAGATGTTAACCGATCAATATTAGTGAGTAGATTTTTATGAATATGTGGATATTTTTGTTTCAAAATGGTTGGGAGCACAATGGAAAAGAACGGCAACCTTTCTTCCATTCTGCCTATAGCAGTATTTCTGATTTTATCATTTCTTGATCCATGGTCACTTATAAAAAATAATACTGATCTAGCTAGATGTCCATCAACGTTTAGAAATTTGAGAAAATCTAAAAAACTATCATCTCCTAGTTTTATAAAGTTGACATAATCATGACTTATTTCATTTAACCATGACATTCCAAACTTAAGTTTGTGTCGATAAGTTTTTAAAAACCTTTTGAAGTAATTAATCTGTATATCGTGTTTAGGGGAATCCCCGTAACATAAAGTTGATGTCTTTCCTAGTTTTATTTGTTTATCCTCCAGGAACAGTAATGCTTCGTTTATTTCTGAATGGTACTTTCTCATTTCGTTCATTCCAAGGTAAAAAGGACGGTAATAATGATCTGTTGGAGTCTGATTGAATCCGGGAACCGCATAATTAAAAGTAGATAATCTTGGCCAGTCCTCTGCATACATAGTAACACCACCACGTTCTGAAAAATTGTTCCAAATAAATGGGTGCTTGTCGAAGAAAACGTCCGGGTCGACTGGAAATTCCTTACTGTAACCGATACGTCCAGCAAGAAATGCCACCATATTTGGGAATGTATTTTCTCCAACTTTCGTATATCCCTTTAAAACATAAGCATTTAGATTATTTTCAAGATAATCAAGTGTTTTGGGCAATTCACGTATAGCTGCTAATCTAGACATACCATCAATTCCAAATATTAAAACATTTAAATGGTTAGTATCCGATTTAACCTCTTTTTTGAACTTGTAAATATGATTATGTAAACGCTCATAAATCAGAATGTTTGCAGAAAAACATTGTACCTTCACAAAATCTGTCTTTACACGAGTTGCATTCTGAAACCATACCGGAGGTCCAAAATATACATTATTGTCATTTTCAGTTTGCCTTATAATTTCTTGGTAGCTGCAGTTTATTTGCCTTGAACTGATCCGACTATAATTTATATGGATCATTTCGGTATCGTCGAAGTACACAATATCGGTGTTTTCGGAACAAACAATCGGATCAGGTTTCCAGTAAAATGACATTATATCTTTATCAAATGGATTAATCTGAGGTATCATGCATAGCGCATGCGTATCTGTATGAGTATATACAAAATGGCCAGGTGCCTGAAAGAAAACTAAGTAGCATAAATACACAATTCCAAAAATAGTAAAGATAAGAAAACTGTTTTTAAACAATTTAGTAAGTGGACATCTCTGTCGCTGCTTCTTCCAACTGCCACCATGCATGATATAATAAATAATTTATTCTACACAAATCCATGCAGCTGTTCATGCAGAACCAAAAACCATGTTAGCAGGCAGTATGAATAAATACTTGTGATATTCACCTTACTGGACAACCAGCTTCCTGTAACAGAAAATAAAAACAAATTCAATCATAGAAAAAACGTCATTATTTATGATTGACAGTGTTTGTTTTTTTTTAACGAAAAGTATCTACTTTGATCATACCTAACGTGTGTAAACATTCATGCATAAAAATTGTAGAACAAACTTTATTGTGGTGGCACGATGCAGGCACGACAGAAGGAAGATTTCACCATACTTAATCAGCCTTTGCTTATCATTTATAACATGCCAGATGAAGAACAACAATAAAAGCGTTGTTCCATTACTTGTTTAACAATGCATTTGTAGAAACTTTGTCTCATGTGCATTTACTCTATATCCCTTCATTGATTTTTTATCATTGCAGCCTCATTCATTCCATTCGTTAGAAACATTAGTAGCATAATACCGAAGGACCAAAGGTGTGGTATTTACAAAATGCGAAGTCCAAAGACATGGCCAAAACGAGAACACAGAAAACAATGACGTAAGACAGCTACAAAGCACAGAAATAAAAAACACAACACAAAAAAAACACAAATGATTCTTCGATCACCCTTGTGTACCGTTTCAGAGTGATAAGCTGTTTTTTTTTTCTTTTGTGAATCATGTTAATGCATCATGCATCTCAAACAGACATGTATACAAATGACACACACACACACACACACACACACACACACACACACAACAAAAAGGGTGATTACACGATTTCTAGTCAGTGAGAGCAGAACCACTTGGTTCAGCAAACAGCTTCTTTAGAATAATTTCATATATAATGACGGGAGAGAATATAAACAACCGCTTTGCAAAGTAGATTTGCATGTTAACAAATCAAAATAAATGAAGAAAAGATAACAGGAAACATATACAATGGCCGAACATTACAATCACATGCCACAACCCACCAGGGAACTGCACAAGAAAAACAATAAAATGACAAAAGACAAACATAGGATATAACGATAGGAATTCGGGATAGCAGGACTTTGTGCCGGCACTAGCAACAGCTAGCGGTAAGGTTAAACCGGTTTATGGGTACCCAAACCTTCCCTTTCTCTATCCCGTTTCCCTATAGTAGAATATACATACATATAAAACCGAATACAGGTACATGTAGACCACTAACTCCATGCATGACCACAATCTTGAAAAGGGAAAGATAAAGACAAAACGTAATTAAGAAAGATGGGTCAAGGAGTGCTCGCCGCTAAACTGCTGGCTAGCTCAAGGAGCCTAGTCTGCTGGTAAAACACTGTCGCACTATAGAATAATAATCAAATTCAAAACTTCCTGAAGACATTAGTAATAAATCGTAGACATCAGCAGTATCAGTAAGAGGTCAGTATAATTGTAAAATCTTCAGGTCATTGGATCCCAAAGCCAACTTAACTGAATCATGAACAATAACCGGTCAATATCCCCTTTTACGTAAAGAATGTAAGTTACGTCCCAGTTTTTCTTGATATTTTATCAGTTTTTGACATTTCCGTAAAAATGAGTGTGAGAAATGCCCTTAGTAATTAGCTGTTTGCGAGTCGCATTATATTTAGATATCAAATGTTCATATCTTCTATAAAAATGATGGGTGTTCCATGGAACACTTGTATCGACTGCACTACGTATACAGAGGAGCCTTTTTGGCCAAGTGAATCTCTAAAATCTGTAAAATCAAAATTTTAAGTATCAGGTGCATAATCAAATCAAGTTATCAACAAATTCTGAAAGGATGGTTGGAATATGACTTATAGTTTTGAAAGAGTACCACAATAACAAACTAAATCATCAAATTAGCTATTTTGGCTCAGTGAACCTCTAAAACCTGTAAAATCAAAATATTACGTATCAGATTCACAACAAGACCAGGTGAACAACATATCCTGCAACTTTCGTTGGAATAAGATTTATATAGCTATGATGGAGTTGGAGATAAACTAACCAGACTAACAAATGAGCAAATTAGGCTCCGTGAATCTCTAAAATATGTAAAATCAAAATTCTAAGTATCAGGTGCGAATCTACATCAGATGAAAACATATCCTGAAAGTTTGGTTGGAAATGGATTAGGGGTTGGAAATGGACTAGGAGTTTTGAAGAAGTTGTGGATTCAAAAACTGACGGACGACGCAGGACGACGATGACGACCACGATGACGTAAGTTGTCGTAAAAGCTTGGATGTGATAGTAAAGTTTCGTTCATTAAAGTGGTCAAGAGTAGAACAGACGCGCGCGAATCGCACTAATTGAGATACACACCCCCGAATGATGGAGCTACAGGAACGTCGCCATCAGGAAAATAGGGAAATTAGTAATAGAGAAATCAAAATCATCCCTTTTATCATAAATTTTAGTTTTAATTTTTCCAAAGTCAACGATGATAGTTAGATCGAGAAATTGGCAGTATTTAAAAGTATTGTTTGCTTTATTAAGTTTCAGTTCTTCTGGGTAAATGAGGTCGACATAGTAAGGATATCGTCCATATACCTGCTATTATCGTTGAAAATTGAAATAAGTTGATCACTGTTTTGTAGTTTTTTCATAGAGTCCTGTTGGTAACAGATCAGGAACAGATCTGCAATGAGAGGTGCACAGTTTGTATCCATGGGAATTCCAATGACCTGTTGATAGACGATGTTGTCAAAACGAACAAAAATGTTGTCCAGCAAAAGAATTAATGCCTGCATGTCATCGCAAGTCCGGGAACAATGATTTTTGTAAGTGATGTTAGAGAAGAATCCTTGCTTTTTATTACAACAAGTGAACTGTAGACCAGAAAATTTGAAAGACCATTTAACAAGTTGTCATAATTCTGATTTAATCAATTTATGTGGAAGGGATGTATAAGGTGTAAAAATCATAACTGTCAATAGACTTATTGATTTTAGTTTATCTAAAACTTCAATGGAGTTTTGATAAGTTTTCTTACAATATTTGATAACCAACTCTTTAATACAGGTGAATGTGTAACAATATATTAGTTCCTACCTGAAAAAGTATCCCATAGTTAGAATTTAAGTAGATTTTTTATCCTACTGGATAAAATTTTTCACGATATTTTTTCCTCTTCACGAAATATTTTCCTCCAAGAGGATAATATTTTATGAATAGGGTAAACTTTCGTAGCAAACATATTATCCTATAGGACAAAAAAATACAGTTAAATTCTATCCACAGGATACCTGTATGGACAAGACAAAAACTTGCTGTAAGTTTTTTTTTTTCAAAAAAATGCTAAATATTCCTCAGAATGTGTATTTACACCAAATTTATAAATCATTTATTTTCTGTAAAACATTTCATACAACTAATTGGAAATTATATTGAAAAAAAAAATAGAAAATAGAAAAACCAAATGTAGCAGTTCATATTATATTTATTAAATAAAACATTTTAGCACAATAAATTGACAATCAGATGTAATGTTTCTTTAGAAAAATAATCTTTTGAAAAGTAAAATTTCAAAGGGAGATAATAAGAGACCTTTAGGAAACCAAGCTAAAAACGAAATCTTTGGGATTATTTTGTTTTCTATGGATATCATTCTTGTGAAATTTTATCCGTTGAGAAAGAATTTTTGTAAAATTTTATTTGTAAAATTTTATCCTCTAGAACATTTTCTGATAGGATAATTGAGTACTTATAGGTTAAATTTAAATATTTTACCATCAGTTAATGTTTTCAACAATCATAAAACTTTCAGATATTTTCTCCAGATCTTTATTTAATTTAAACTCTAGCTATCTGGGTATTTTGTTGTATTTAGGTACTTGATCAACCTGTTATACTCTGCTCCGTTTATTTATTTTTTTTTTTATTATTGTGTTTGAAAATGATTCTTATCATATAGCATCAAGGTGAATATCAAAATAATAATTGTGTTCATATAAACGTTTAAAGGAAGAAGATCTAAAGGGATAATATCTTTATACGAAANCAGATATTTTCTCCAGATCTTTATTTAATTTAAACTCTAGCTATCTGGGTATTTTGTTGTATTTAGGTACTTGATCAACCTGTTATACTCTGCTCCGTTTATTTATTTTTTTTTTTTTATTATTGTGTTTGAAAATGATTCTTATCATATAGCATCAAGGTGAATATCAAAATAATAATTGTGTTCATATAAACGTTTAAAGGAAGAAGATCTAAAGGGATAATATCTTTATACGAAATTTTATCCTAGAGGATATGATTGATATAGACAGGTGAAGATTTTTTAATCTATGGGATACCTTTTCAGGTATATTTTATCCTATGGGATACCTTTTCAGCTATATTTTATCCTATGGGATAATTTTTCAGCTATATATATCTTATAGGATATTTTTGCAATAATATTTTATCCTAACATAAGATAAAAAATATGTAAGATGGATATTATTTCCACAGAAATAATTTCCATAAGCTACTGAAATAATATCCCATTGGATACTTTTTTGGTACAATTTTATCCAGTAGGACATTATTTATTGGGGATATTATTTATGATTACAATTGCACTGGTTAAATGGATGAATAAATTAGTGGTAGAACAGTTACTCGATGCCGAAATAAAACGATGTTTGTAGGGATTTTTGTGAAGTTTAGGAACCCAGTACATACAATGTAGTAGGCAAGATGTAATCTTTAGGTGAAACTTGGAGCATATCTGTATCGCTGTAGTGCTGTTTGGTTAATGTTTTTCGTCAAAATTAGTACGTTCGAAAGTGTCAGACTTTGCCCATTAATTTCGTTGGACATCAATATAATATTTCTTTCAAACAATAGAAACTTATTGGAGGCTTCATCGGACTGGTACAAACACATATTTATTGCTAAGATCTGTTAATTTTAATATATTTCTGTTTACAGGCAGCTTAGGTGGTGACTATTTATAATTATCTTTATAAAAATTATTTTGTAATAATTCTATCCTTGAACATATCGAGTTCGTGTTTGTCTGTGCTTTCTCGTTTGTACCATTTTAAACAATACAATGTAATTGGTAACTGCGTCTTAACTAATATCAAAACATGTTTGCCAGTTTATTTTCGAAGGTGTCTATATTAATGCTCAAATACTGCAATATTAAGGCATGATATGCTTTAGTTAATGTTTCGCTATAGTATAGCTTATTGCGATTGTCTTGCAAATATCGATTGCTCAACGAAATTGAAACGCTCTTGTTTTCTCAAGTTGTTTTTGATAACGATACAAGCCATCCCTCCCAATCACTTTTGTCGCAGATTTCTGAGTAAAATTCTAACCCATTTCAATTTAACTAGTCAAAAAATTCTAAATGTTCTCGTTTTCATTCTTGAGGGTTTTCGCTTACCAGATTAAATTACATTGGTGTATTTGTTAAATTTTTATCTGTACTTGTCTTGAACTATTAAGTACAGTACAAGGTCTTCTTTGCCTGTCTTCACTTTTCTGTTAAGAGAATGAAAATCGAATCATCAGTCCAAACAAAAAATAGTCAAGGACAATGACAAGTAGTAGCTATAACTTATTTGTACTATGACCCTATGGTCAATGTTAAAGTTTGTATTAATTCAGGTGGGGTCTTTCTTGACTTTGACCCTTGATTATAAAAAAACAGAGTCAATGCAGGGCTTTTTTACCTTTGTTTTGCGGCCTTTTTTAAGGGACTCAACTCATAATTTTTTCCCAAAAAATTTGTAAAAGTTCCCAATGGAGTTGACCATTTAAATAATATTTTGATTTAAAATCCGGTTACAATAATTTGTCAAACAACAATCCGTTAGCTTGCCAGAGAAGTGTTTCCTTTTTAACTCACCTGGCTATGCAAGGGTGAGCTTTTGCCATCACTTGGCGTCCGTCGTCCGTCCGCCGTAAACTTTTCATTCAAAGATCTTCTCCTCTGAAACCACTGGGCCAATTGGGACCAAACTTGGTCACAATAGTCCTTGGGTGGTCCCCTTTAAAATTGTATCCGGCATGTCCGTACCTATTCCAAGATGGCCGCCAGCGGGGAACATAGTTTTAACATTGGACCCTATGGGAAAACACATTCAAAGATCTTCTTCTCAGAAACTACCAGCCCAATTATAACCAAACTTAGTCACAATGGTTCTTAGATGGTCCCATCCAAAAAAGGCATCCGGCAGGTCCGTACCTCATCCAAGATTGCCGCCAGCAGGGAACATAGTTTAAACATTGGACCTATGGAAAACACATTCAAAGATCTTCTCCTCAGAAACTACCAGTCCAGTTATAACCACACTTAGTCACAATGGTCCTTAGATGGTCCCTTCCAAAAAAGGTATCCGTCAGGTCCGTACCTAATCCAAGATGGACGCCAGCGGGGAACATAATTTTAACATTGGACCCTATGGGAAAGACATTCAAAGATCTTCTTCTCAGAAACTATCAGTCCAATTATAACCAAACTTAGTCACAATGTTCCCTAGATGGTCCCTTCCAAAAAGGTATCCCGCAGGTCCGTACTTACTCCAAGTTGGCCGCCAGCGGGGAACATAATTTTAACATTGGCCCTTAAGGAAAAGACATTCAAAGATCTCCTTCTCAGAAACAACCAGCCCAATTATAACCAAACTTAGTCACAATGGTTCTTAGATGGTCCAATCCAAAAAAGGTATCCGGCAGGTCCGTACCTCATCCAAGATGGCCGCCAGCGGGGAACATAGTTTTAACATTGGACCCTATGGGAAGGACATTCAAAGATCTTGTCAGAAACTACCAGTCCAATTATAGCCAAACTTAGTCAAAATGGTCCTTAGATGGTCTCTTCCAAAAAAGATATCCGGCAGGTCCGTACACCATCCAAGATGGCCGCCAGCGGGGAACATAATTTTAACATTGGCCCCTATGGAAAAGACATTCAAAGATCTTCTCAGAAACTACCCGTCCAATTATAACCAAACTTAGTCACAATGGTCCTTAGATGGTCCCTTCCAAATAAGGTATCCGGCAGGTCCGTACCTCATCCAAGATGGCCGACAGCGGGGAACATAGTTTTAACATTGGACCCTGTGGAAAAGACATTCAAAGATCTTCTTCTCAGAAACTACCAGTCCAATTATAACCAAACTTAGTCACAATGGTCCTTAGATGGTCCCTTCCATAAAAGGTATCCGGCAGGTCCGTACCTAATCCAAGATGGCCGCCAGGAGGGAACATAGTTTTAACATTTGACCCTATGGGAAGGACATTCAAAGATCTTCTTGTCAGAAACTTCCAGTCCAATTATAACCAAACTTAGTCACAATGTTCCTTAGATGGTCCTTTCCAAAAAATGTATCCGGCAGGTCCGTACCTCATCCAAGATGGACGCCAGCGGGGAACATAGTTTTAACATTGGACCCTATGGAAAAGACATTCAAAGATCTTCTTCTCAGAAACTACCAGTCCAATTATAACCAAACTTAGTCACAATGGTCCTTAGATGGTCTCTTCCAAAAAGGGTATCCGGCAGGTCCGTACCTCATCCAAGATGGCCGCCAGCGGGGAACATAATTTTAGCATTGGACCCTATGGAAAAGACATTCAAAGATCTTGTCAGAAGCTACCAGTCCAATTATAACCAAACTTAGTCACAATGGTCCTTAGATGGTCCCTTCCAAAAAAGGTATCTGGCAGGTCCGTACCTCATCCAAGATAGCCGCCAGCGGGGAACATAGTTTTAGCATTGGACCCTATGGAATATACATTTAAAGATCTTCTTCTCAGAAACTACTAGTCCAATTAGAACCTCTGCCCAAATTGTTGAATTTTTATTTGAATTGTGGTCTGAATGTTTTAATTTTAGCAACATGTATTACCTTGATTATAAGGGGAACCCCTGCTCAAATCTTTTTTTGAGTGATGTTCTGTTATGGGTTGTAATGGATGGTGGAGCTTTCGGTTGCCATGGAAACCAAACAAGAACACTGTAATTTTAGGAAAAAAGGTATTCTGTTAAATTTTGTGTTTCCTATTGAAAATGCCTTTTATTTATCATGTTTATGTCAGCCATGGTCCAGGTGAGCGATACAGGCTCTTGAGAGTCTCTTGTTTCTTAATATTTTAAATGTCATATCATCGGAGGGAAACAAATCCGAACTTGTTATTCACTTAAACTGTCTCACAACTTAACCCCCAAAAAATTTATTCAAAACTCTTGCAACCAACTACCAAAGGATAAATAAAAAAACACAAAAATATAAACAAAAATAAACACAAGAGGACAAAGTTAAACCAAATGAAATAAATGAACATTTAAGCCTTAAAAAAGAAGTATAATAAGTGTGAACCAGGGTAATTACGGTTTTGGAAACTTTGATGGACACATTATTATGCAAAGATTTCTTTATTATTTATTTAAAGGCGTACAGAAGACATAAAAGTGGGGTTTTAAATCTTTATCAAAGAGGGCAATGTAAAATAATGTATGCAATAGAAATATCATATGAAATTTCCCAAAAAGGACATCGCCGATAAAATTTTCCCAATTTCAGGAGTTGGGGACTTATTTAAAGGCCCTGCAGTGCAGTATATCTGATTACATCTAATGACATTATGGTACAGAAAGACATAAAGGCATCACATAATTTACGGTACAGGAAAATGGGGACAGATAAATACGGACCCTATTAAACCATGGGGGAGATCAGGAGTAAGCATCTCGTGTTTCTTATACGACATCCGCCGTGCTATGCATGTCACTTCCGGAAATAAAGCCAATCCCAGTAGATGAAAAGAAAAAAAGAGTTGTTAAGGAAAAGATCTGCTCTCATCTTGGAGACAAATGTCCCATAGCGGTCAACAAGATCGTAATATCGACCGTAAACTTCTGTTGTGATGACTTCAGATTATGGGTAGCATAGCAATGTTTACGTAGCCTATTTGTGAGCAAAAAAGCTCTGGCAAGGAATCAGTGTATCAACAACAGCCCTTAATAAGCGAATTAAATGTGAAACATTAAATTCATACTTTGATAGTTGGGAGACGTTTAATCCATACCCTGGCGCATTTGGAATGTTGATATAAAGAAATGGGAAGTTCTCTATATCGTGCTTTAATTTCAAACATATTTTAGAAACAATGTTAAATATATACGTTCTCAAAATCAATGTTAAATATATAAAAAGTAAACATGTTCAATTTGTATCCACAAAGCTCTAAACATGTTGCTATATGAATTTAGAACAGAAGACACCATAGATTGTAACATTCATTTCAAAACATGTTACGTCACAAAACATGCTTATTGCAGTGTGGGGTTGGTAAAACAATTCCCCGTGGTAGATATGTATGCTCTTTATTTTTCTTCGATATGATGTACTTGTACATGAGATAATATCTCATGAAGACACTTTGTTCAATTACTATTATCTAAATTAATGTAAATTCTAAAACCTAAGGATTAACTCCCACCATCGTAGTTTTGTCCTTAGCTATATTTGATATTACTGATTATTCGGATTTCGTTTGGTTTTATGCATTTCAACATTGTTTTTGAAATTATAGATTTCCTTTGTTTGGGTTCTAGTGCTGCTGATGAGGAATAAATTTCCGAAATGGCCCTACATCTCATTAAAATTATTGCAGTTTGAGTTAATACATGTGATATGGTCTCATGTTCATTTTCCATATTCTTTCGTAAAACACGTTAAAGTTTTGGTAAAACACTTTCGAAACATGTTTATATATTCATCACATTTAATTCTTAGGTGTCACATTCTGAAGTGTAACGCTGCGATCGTTGAACTAGAGCAATTGACGATAAACCATGGCGAAAAATGTTTCTTTAAAACAGATACTTATTTTGTTTGAAAGGTATGTATTTGACATTTTTGCTTCGTCTCAAAGAGGTTGAGATGGACATATGGAATATACCCGGCGTCCGCTTCTACGTCCGCGTCCGTGTCCGCGTCCACATTTTGGTGTATATCTAAGTAACTTTGTAGAGTATTATCATCAGACTTGCATGAAGGTGCATCTTGGGTTGACTGGCAGCCTCCAAGACCTATATATTCCGCTTGAATGGCTTGCATTCAAATTTACATCCAAGTTCATATGTCTGATTATAGGTCAGCATCCAGGCAAAATTATGTCAATTTGACCCACATTTTCGGCCTGAGAGATCTTCATTCAAGTTTACATCCAAGTTCAGATCACTGTCACTGTGCATAGCAGGTTCAACTTACATTACACATGTATGCATTTCTGATGGTAGGTCAGCATCTAGGCAAAATTGGGTCACTTTGACCACAATTTCCGCTTGAGTAATTCAAGTTTATGCCCAAGATCAGATCTCGGTCACTGTACATGGTTGAGACATGCATGCATACCTGATGGTAGGTCAGCATCCAGGCAAAATTCGGTCACCTTGTCTACAGACTTACAATAAAGTTAACGTCCAAGTTCAGATCTCATTTACTGTAGATGGAATGATTATCTAACTTAGCATATACATGCATCTCTTATGGTATTTTGACATCCAGGCAAAATTAGGTTACTTTGACCCATACTTTCTACGTCCAGGTAAAATTAAGTTACTTTGACCCATACTTTCTGCTTGAATGACTAACATTCAAGTTTAAATTTGTTCAGATCTCAGTCACTGTTTATGGAAGGATCATCTAACTTTTCACATGCATGCATCTCTAATAGTAAGTCAGCATCAAGATGAATTGGGTCACTTTGACCCATATTTTCCGGTTGAATTAATTCCATTCAAGATAACGACCGAGTTAAGATCTCAGTCACTGTACATAGTAGGACTCGCTATTCTTACACATGCATGCATCTCCGATGATATGTAGAGATCCAGGTAACATATTAAGGTGACTTTGAACATTATTTTCTACTTGTGTGGCATACATTCAAGCTCCCATCGAAGTTCAGATCTTAGTCACTGTGTATGGTATGATCATGTAATCTAGCACAAAGCATGCACAAAAACATGTCTGATGGCAGGTCAGCATCCAGCAAAATTAGCTCACCTTGACCCACATTTCCCTTATTGAAGGTCTTACATCTATAAATTTATGTTCAAGTTCAGACCTCAATCACTGTACATGGTAGAATCATTTAACCTTGCACAGGTATGCATCACTGATGGCAGGTTAGAATCCAAAATTAGGTCTTTTTTACCTACATGCTTAAATTTAAATTTATGTTTGAGTTCATAACTCTGCTGTTACTGCATAAAGTATATACATTTTGTCCTATTTATGCATTTACTTTTGATGATAGGTCAGCTTCCGAGGCATAATAAAGGTTACAATGACCATGAGCCATAACGAGTCGAATTTTTGTAATCGTTGATTACTTATGTTTATTTTTATCTCAGACACATGTCAGATGAACTGTAAGGACCTAGTCATAGCCACATCAAATAAATAAAAAAAATACACAGAAATAGGATTTCTTTTTTTTTATAGTTGACATTGAAAAATTTTGACATTGTGTGATATAATTCACAATCAATACAGTGAATCATGTCTGAGCTACACAAACTAAAACAATTTTCACAATCCCCCTTTTTTCCACTACAATTTGGTGGTTTCTACGGTACTCAACATGTCCAAGTAAAGAATTTCTTCATTGATTCACATGACTAAATATAATGCAATAGCAAATAATACACAATGACTGAAGTGTCTGCATATAAACATGACAAATGTAGGTCAGTAACAGTGGAAATGTATTAATTTGATCATAACGGTAATCATATGGTCATTAGACTTGCATCGAACTCGAGTTGTTGTATAGAACAAATCAATAATGTTATCTCTTGATCGTTTTTGTTTAAAATGTGCCAGTTGTGTATTTACCACAAGTTCAGAAATATTTTATTTTCAAAGTCCAAAAATATTTCATTTCCATTAATTAAATGTATTAACCAATGTTGTTCGTTTTCTCGACAAATATTAATTAGACATAAAAAAAAATCAAAATTTCTAGACTGACTCACACACAATGATATCAGGAAATGTGAAAGTAAGAAATTGTCATCGATCATAGGGTCCCTCGTGAGGTTTCCTGTAAATGCTTATTGCAAAAAATATACAGCAGCAAATTACCATCAAGGCACATGAAAATACGAAAATACACGATGTTGATAATTTAAGTTACACAAATACCACTAACCATCGTTTCATTAAGAAATGAGGTTATAATCTATATTTATCTCATTCAGTGTATGAATCTAGTAAAATGGAAAAAGATAACGATAATATTAGTTGTACATACAATCCTCTACTACTACTATTAATTCCCCGATTAATTCGTTAGCTAAAATTAGTTTGATGTGAGGAATTCCTTTAGTTAAATCTTCATTATTATAATTATCTAAAAAAGCACATGTTCAACAAAAAATAATAATAAATAAACATGCACTAACTTACATTAATATTACGTAGTAACACATCCACATGTCGATATCATTCCACAAAACAAAGGTCATGTGTACACAATAATTTAAGTTGTAGTAGTGCCTCAGGTCAATATGTACATGAAACAATTCCCAACTTAAGCTCTTAATTTTTCACTGTTTAACATCATTGAATATAATGAATAGTTTTGTTGTATTGCATCGCATTTGGCTTAATCACTTTATTATTTTTCATTCACAAATAAATTTTCCTGACCAACGCTGGAATTCTATCTGATATTTTATAGAGGCATCCAAAGGAAATTGTGATTCGTTTTATCCGATGATAGACGTTTATCTCAAGATAAACTTTAACCCCAAACAAGAACAGACGATGGGGTATTTTCATTAAAGATGTATTTTAGTCCGCAATTTCGATATTTGTGCTTCGATTGTGAAAATATGCACATTAATCTTAAAACCTTTATTTTCAAACTATTCACGAGTGGAAGGGAATACTAGTTGTAATATGCACATTTCCATTCAGAATATCATGGTAAACCCACATATTTACACAAATAATTGAATACAGTCACCATCACGGGACACTTTCTTGGGACAAAAGGGAATAAAGTTTTCATTACAGGCCATAAACAACGGATCTCTATATTTAATCCTAAACAGATGTTGTATGCACTTTTTATTTCCATGTATTGATACGTGCAATTGATATTTTTGTATGTATTGATATTTTTGTGAGTAACACTCTGTTTTGATCGATAAGTTTATAACTTGTGTTTGACCCCGAGGGTCCCGGGATATAGAAATAGGACCCATTCCGTGGTTGTGCGGGATTAATAAATACACAACCCATCTTTCGGATGGGATGTAAACTCAGGTCCACGTGTTGGAAGAAATGCCACGCTTCCTGCACGTTAAAGAACCCTTGTAGCAAGCTCCTTTTGGGGTGGTCCGTAGGTGATCGGCTACAAGGCTAAATTCCCCGCCCTTGACGATTTCACCCTACTTTTCCAGTGGCAGTCAGAATTTCCTGTCCCATGGCCCTTTCCATACCCCAAAGTGATTATTTATTAATAAACTTGTTCTCGTCTTAATATAGCTGAAATATTGCTGAGTAGACGTTAAACAATATTCAATCAATCAATCAATCTTGTCTATATTTTGGACGCAATCACTGCGAATACCCGGATGTAAACGGGTAGATATTTTTAGTTCCCTGAGCTTTGTTTTCACTGTTTGTTATACTAGATTAAACCTACGAGGAAACATTGCTTGGCCTTTCTGTTGCTCCCAGGGACAGACGGGTTGTTCTGGTTGTCAGAAACGACAAAATGTTTCTAGCACAGCTTTCAGATCAAACATTTGCCCCTTTCACGTGTAAATAAATACTTAAAGATCTCACAATGTTATATACATATGTAGCTAACATGTATAGTAAATTTATCTATTGAGTTAGCTATTATACCCTCATATATCTTTTCCGCTAATACAGCATACAGAGAAATCGCTTCAGAAAAAAAATACGACTATATATATGGTAACCATTTTCAATAGGATAATGAAGGAAACATTTCTGTACTTCAATCTGATGTGAGTCTATGAATTACATCAAAACCTCACAGGGAATTGCTCCAGGTCTATAAAAAAACTGCTTACTATCAAATATGAATCTCGGAGAAAAAAAACACTTTTTCTCCGAGATACATATTTGATAGTAAACATTTTTTTTCTAGGCCGGGAGCAAGTCCCTGTGGATACCTACGCATATTTTTCAATTATGTTATCCTTCGCTTCGCTCATGCGAACATAAAATTTATCTTAATTATGCGTAAATAAAAGAAAAAACTCAGATTAGGTAGGAGAGATTACACTGACCAGTTTTAATTTTATAAAGACAGGGTAAATCAGGCCTGGCTTCCCATGGAAGGCATATAATCTAAAAATATATAAATAATAATTTATCATTTGATTAGAAAATACAAACATTTTCGTGCTAAGTATAAGAGTCGGAGACTGGTCAGTGATTTTTCTCGATAAGGAAAAGAGCGCCAAAACAAGCAATTTATACTCACAAAAGCGCCTGAAAATATTCCTACGCAGACTTAAGAAATGAATTTATGTTCTCCTTCGCTTCGCTCATGCGAACATGAAATGCGTAAATAAAACAAAAACTAAGAATAGGTAGGAGAGATTACACTGACCAGTTTCGATAATACAAAGGATATGTATTGTAATATGCATGTAATTGTTTAATGAATTCTGCTAAAATCACATAATTTTGGCTACTTTCAATATTGTACAAATCTTCTGTAATATGATCATATTTAGCCTTGATGAGAATTCATCGACAATGTGCTTTCAACAGCTGAAACGATGGCTCTACCATTCATAAAACTATGCAGCCCACATTTTTTAAAGATCTATGCGAGATAAAGCATTCAATGCAACTCGTGCTCTGGTGTAAAATAAGTAATTGTGCATACAGTTGACGACGAAGATGAAAAACGATGTATAGAACAACAAAATATTTTCTGTGCTTCAAGCCAGTGAATGTAAAGAAACCGAAATAGCTATAAATCGAAATGAGAAACCTGCTTCAAATGGGTCTAATATGAACTTGATTAATGCTTAAATCTAGGCTGAAAAATAAAATAAAATTATTACTAGTTTGATTACAAAGACTAAATGAAAGCAAAACGCTGTACAAAATCATATGTGGACATTTGTGATGAAACTGACATCACGGAAAACCCTGAACACGATTTTACCCGGTAAAATGACTCTAAACCATAATGGAAGTTGGAAAGCGTTATCGCTTACTATTATGCCGAAATAATGTGAAAGAATGGATTACTATATAAATGCAAAATTTACACCAGTCTAGGGCTGATATATACGTGTCCAATATGGTTATGGGTATTGCGTTTGAAAGCAATTAACTGTGCCTCGATACAACACACATTTTGAGAGAAAAATATCAAAACTTGTATAACTCAATACAAGTTGCATCATACCAAACGGTTTGTAATTTTCTTTAACCTAACGGTCATACCGATTGTGCTATGGAGACCACACAGAATTCTGTAAAATAACTACTATCAGTGGCGGATTTAGGGGGGGGGCCCGGAGGGGCCCGGGCCCCCCTTAGTCCGGAAAATATTTAAAATTCCTAGGGGTTTTTAAAAAAAATTGGTTCCGGGCCCCCTCTTTTGAAAAAAATATTGGTCGCCCCCCCCCCCCCCCCCCCNAGCAGAAACTCTGGATCCGCCACTGACTATTTATCATACCAATCAGTAGTTGATATAAAACTTCGCAAAAAAGATCATGTTACCCTAGTCGAGATTCGAACCATCGTCAGCACCATAACATAGCTACCACTGGCGCACTTTTTTTTTAATCTTAATTAAAATACACATACTGTACATATCACAGTTATAAACATTCACACACTGAAAACAGTTATTGTCCATAGTCTTTCTGTAATAATAAACATCAATTCAAATACTCTTTTGTCTGAAAAGAAAAACCAGTTGACCATTACACCACCAAATCCTAATGAATGAATGGTTTATTTACGTACTTATAGTTAATGAAAAGTTATCAAAAGTCGTATAAGATATGAATAAAATAATTTTTATTGTGGTACAAGTTAGATACCGTACATTTCAAACAAAAATGAAGCCGGTATTGAATCTGGAAGACATCTTTTTTTCCGCATTCGTGCTACGTAATTTTTAAATAAACAATATGTGTCTATGTCCAAAACATGGCTCACAAATAATCAGTCTATGTCTATGCCCAAAACGGGACTCTACACAACATGCCTTACACTCTTTCACATAATCAGTCTGTATCTTTCCCCAAAATGGACTTGCAATAAAACAATCTGTATCTATACCAAAAAAAGTAAAAACGGGACTAATAAAAATCAATCTGTATCTATGCCTTAAACGGGACTTACAAATAATCAACCTATATATAAAGATGCATTAGACAGCAACTTACAAATAAACAATTCGTGTCTATGCCCAAAACGGGACTTAGGTGGGTTTACACGATCCGATTTTCCATCTCCGATTTGCATACGATTTTTACCTGTACTCTTGCTTTCGACAAAAATCGCATCGTGTAAACCCCAAAATCGGATGTCGAATGGCGTGTCGAAAGATCGTTTCAAAATCGGATGGAATCCTATTTCAGTCCGACATTCGTACGATAATCGTATCGTGTAAACAGTCAGTCGACAAATCGAATCGATTTTTTAATTGATTGCCGATGAAAAAATAATTAAAAATATATACATGTATTTCAAAAATAAAATAAATAAATAATCCACAAGTCTACAGCCACATAGATTTCATTTCTTTCAAATTGTTGACATCGCACTGTGAAGTGTGACGTCATGTCTGTTGTGACGTTTGCTGATAAACTGACTTCAGTTTTCAAGAAGTACTAGGCATGATATAGAAAGTGGAAAGTTGGATTGGCCTTTTTAAAGTGAACGGGAAATGGGATCGTCAAATGAAAGTACCCGTTAATACGGAAAAGTGTGTTGGGCGTGAAGCGGGTGAGATTCGTGATTTGAGATTTCTATACTTGAAAGCAAAAGAACCTCTGAAAGCGTAATACGTCATTTCTTAAAATTATTTGCGTAAAAGTTTACGTGAAAGGTGGACAACCTGCCTCATCCTCGAATAATTTTATCAACAATTTGGCAAATCGAGGTTCAAGGTCAATGTTACAACAGAAATCGCACAATTTTTTGAGTGGGATCAATAAAAAGTGTCAATAAAATATTAAATAACCGACGAAGAATTATCGCCAGCTTACGGTGTATGAAACCCGAAAAAGTTTGTGCCGTTCAGACCAAGAGACTTTGCAATACTTCGTTTTCTTTGATCCTAATTGTTCCATATAAATAAGTACATATACAGCAAACATATGACCTTGACCGACTCTAGTGCTTCATTTCTAATATAACTGCGATTCCGGCCTAAGGTTAGCTTATCGGATATTCATTATCTAATAACAAAATACTGAAGTTACTGTTAATCTATTTTCTGCATATGCACATTTCGACAACTTATGTGTCATCAGTGCAGATCAAACCAAAACATTTGGAAGTCAATTAACCAAAGCACATGTTCAAGCTGATAGAGAACAAATAACCAAAAGAAATTAAATAGAAAGGCCAAAATTCAGCTTAGGACAGAGCTATGCATCAGGGTTTTTAACAAAATTTTGCAAAATTCAGATATTGCAAGTTTCAGTTCAATCGCTTTTCGGGTCAGCACCGAAACTAATATTTTCTCAAAACCAATATTCAACATTTTCTATAACATTAAATTTGACATTTGCAAACGTTCTGAATACTTTAGAAAATGAATAAAACTGATTTAAACCATACAATTCAATCCAGTATAATATTAACCGAGAGAAAGCCGAGATAATAAAAACGTGCATCAATGGAATAAAATGATTTGAAGTCTGGGGGTCTAAGTAGTTTGCGAGTTATGCTCCTTGAAAAGTAAGTGAGAACCGAACCGTCAATCCAAAACGAATAATCCAAGGACAATGGCAACACCGGAAACAAAACAGAAACAGAGACACAACATGAGTACGGCACAGAAAAGAAAAATGAAGATACACACACACAAAGATGAACAACACGGACCCAATAAAAAACCATGGGTGAGATCAGGTGCACCTGTAGAGTAAGCATCTCCTGCTTCTTATAAGACACCCGCCGTGTTGAACATGTCAAATCCGGTAGTAAGGTCAAATCCGGTAGAGGAAACAACAATTTTAAAAAAGTTTTAAAGGGAAAGATCTGTTGTCATCTGGGAAACAGATATCCCATAGCGGTCCACAAGATGGTGATGTCGACCGTAAAACTTCTGGAGGGGTGACTTCAAGTTTTGGGTAACAAATCCCTGTTGAAGTAGCCTATTTGTGAGCAACCGGGCTCTATCAAGGAAGTCAATGTATCGAACATAGGCTCTTGAATAGCGAATGAGCTGCGAGATGTAAACTCCATATGCCGGCGCTGTTGGGATGTTGCTACAAAGAAAAGGGAAGTTTACTATTGGAAAGGTGAAGTCATCGCGTTTGTCGTACAGCTTAGTGTGAAGTCTACCTCTGTTGTCAATTTCGAGATGAAGGTCAAGGAACAAGGCTGATGTAGAAGTGTCTATGGTATCCTTAATTTCGAGCTCTTTTGGGTAGATCAGATGAAGAAAATCACCAAAGCGAGGGTTGTTTAGTGACCAAATATCATCTATATAACGGAAGCTAAAATTGAAGGATTGGGCCAGTTTTTTATCTTTATTTCGAAGAAGCCCTTCGATAAATTCAGCCTCATAAGAGTGAAGAAACAGATCGGCTAGGAGAGGCGCACAGTTTGTGCCCATAGGAATTCCGATAGTCTGTTGAAAAACAAGTACTCCAAAGTGGAAAAATATATTGTCGATCAGAAACTCTCACATTTTAATCACTTCTCCCTCTGTGTATTTTTTCTCCGATTCGGAAACTTTGGAATTTTGTTAATTTTTGGGTTTCCAACTGAAAAATTGTGCACGAAATAACATAAATTGTCTTCAAACCTGGTATGTAAGTTGTTTTCCGAAAAACTCGGGCCAAATTCGGCTTGGAGTCCTGAAGTCAAGTGTTCTGGAGGTATGCCCCTTGAAACATTTTCAAAACAATGTTGAAATACAAGTAGAGAATGTGTCTGTAAGACACGGATGCCCCGCCAAAGGATTATCGCAAAGGATAACCTCCTATTAAAATGTAGGTCAAAGCCACCTTAATTGTCATTAATTTGGGCAGTATTCATCAAGGCAATTAATTTGATGAAATATCATTGTCCTATAATGTGTCGTTGTTGAAAAATGGACTTAATGGAAACCTTAACCAAATTCACCGAGGCGTTAAATGCAGGTCAAAGCCACCTTATGGTCAATGATTTGGGTAGTACTCGTCAAGGCAATTGCTTTGGTGAAATATCATTGTTCTATGCTGTGAATACGTAGGGAAATGGACTTGAACACAAAACTTAACCAAAGTCACTGAAGCGTAAAATGTAGGTCAAAGCCACCTTATTGTCAATGATTTGGGGAGTACTCGTCAAGGCAATTAATTTGATGAAATATCATTGTCCTATAATGTGTAGTTGTTGAGAAATGGACTTAAAAGCATGCGATTTCTGTTGTTGACCTTGAACCCCGATTTGCCAAATTGTGGATAAAGTTGATCGGGGATGTGGCAGGTTGTCCACCTTTCACGTAAATACGTAAAATTTGAAAAATAAATAACGGTTTTGGCCTATATATATTTGATAATTTGTTTGTCCAGTTTTTGGAATAGATACAGATAAATTATGGTAAGTCTTGTTTACTGCACATTTATAGATTGATTACTTGAATGTTCTGAAATAAGACATAGATACATTTTTTACAGATTGATTATTTGAAAGTCATGCGATGTGTATTCTTGTAAGTCCCGGTTTGGGCCTAGATACAGATTGATTATTTGAAAGTCCCGGTTCGGGCATTCTTGTAAGTCCAGGTTTGGGCCTAGATACAGACTGATAATTGAAAGTCCCGTGTTGGGCAATTTTGTAAGTCCCGTTTTGGGCATAGATACAGAATGATGATTTGCAAGTCCGGTTTGGGGCATAGTTGTAGATTATTGGAAAGTCATGTGTTGTGTATTCTTGGAAGTCCCGTTTTGGGCCTAGATACAGATTGATATTTTTGTTTGTCCTGTTTTTGGAAAAGATACAGATTGGTTACGGTAAGTCTTGTTTATTGCATATTTATAGTTTAATTATTTGAATGTCAAGTTTTGAGCACAGATACAGATTCATTATTTGGAAGTCCCGTTTGGGCATTCATGTAAGTTCCGTTTTGGCCATAGATACATTTTGTCAATTTGAAAATTTTCCGTTTAGTGCATCTATAGATATAGGTTGACGAGTACTACCTATATCTATAGATGCACTAAACGGATGACTTTCCAATAATCTATAACTATAATCGGAAAACTTGCTCAAAGCGGGTTTTACAAAAAAAAAAATCAGAGTCCAAGGCCGAAACGGGACTTGTTGAAATTTTAACTCCCTCTGCATGTAAAATAAAAAGAGAAAAAAATATCGTCTAGAAATGTAGAAAGATGAGAAAAACTTGTGAATAGGAACAAAATATTTTTGTATTGATTTGTTTTTATTTTATTTATATGTGAAATATTTATATCATAAATGAAAAAGCAAGAACAACAGACTGATGAATCAAAATCCGTCTCACCCATTTTCATTCAAGATATCAAGGTATTCTCTGATTCCAGATCTATATGTTAACAATAACATTTTTCATTACACATTCGCCGTATAACAATCACCGCTCGTGCGTAAAAAATCTTTGTCGTAGTAATGGTACTGACCGTTTTGACATGGAAAGCAATCGAATCAGAAAAAAGAAAAATAGAAATACTATCGTGTTACATGTAAAGCTCTTGAAAAGTTAACCCGAAATGGCATTTGATTAGGATGTATCTTAAAACCAGACCAGTTAACTGGGACATGATACTCAAATTTAGGTTGAATGTACATATACACCAAAGCTGTGTTTTCAAGTATATATTTTATTTTGAAACTACCCCTTTACATCGGGGGCACCATCCGCCAGGGTAGTAGCGGAGATGCGTCAATAAATTTTAAAATAACAGCTAATATTAAAATATACACACACAAATAAAATTATTACTATGACACGAATATATACACTGGCAAAATTATAATGTTCTTTTTGCCTAAAAAAAAAAAATAAAATATACAAAGCAAGAAAAATTGAATCTTTAAAATGATCAGTTCAGTTTAAAAACTCTCAATAATTTCATTCCTTAGATTAAAACATTCAGATAAATAAAATTGTCCATAATGGTCATAAAATTGTCCAATATTACCATTAAAAGCATAACCAATGTCGCCAATTAAAAATAAAAGCTTTGTATTGGGCGACAGTTCCATAAAGTTGAAAGGAACACCATCTTTGGCACAGAATTCAGTCAATGTCTTGAAATATTTTTCACGAACGGACTCTAGACAAGGACAATTTAAAAGAAAATGGTAGAGATCTTCCTTCGTGTCATTGCACAGAGGGCATGCCTCGTTTTCAACCATTTGCATACGGAACAGATGCGATTTGATTTGTAAAGTTTTAGTTCTAGCTAACAATTTTAAACGCGCTGAGCTGAAATTACCAATATTGCATAAGTATCGTTGTTTACGGGGGGCAATAAAACACTGCTGGTAAAAGTCAAGAGAAGACTTGTTGACAACATCTTATATAAGGTTATCTCTTACATTAATACCAAACAGTCTCCTAAAGCTATTGTCGCTCATATCAGATAAAGTGTTGTTCGTTCATACATGAACATTAGAACAACTCACTAAGTCGTTGGTACAAAATACTCATATATGTAGAACTATCGATCGGTTCGACGAAGTTGGACTTTGGACCTTGTAGCTTTGGGCTATTGTAATACACCGTTACGCTATAATTATTTGAGATCAAAAGTTTACGATCATGGATGTACTTGCACTCCCGAAAGAACTTCGTGATCAGTTCACAAAAGCGCAAAATAGTGTAAGGTCAAAATATTTAGAAATCGTAAGCGAGCTAAGCATTGAAGAGCTGAAAACGTTTGATAAAACAAAATACAGAGATATAAGCATTGAAGAGCTGAAAACGTTTGATAAAACAAAATACAGAGATATAATGGCACGAGAAATGAGAGAAATTATTGACAAAACTGTACCAGATAAAACGATAGTATCTCATTGTCATTATATGTCCAATGCTTTAAATAGCGAAAGTACAAAGCAGTTAGGCTTAAAACAACGACAAAGTAACTTACAAGTTAAAACCAGACTACAAGCAGCCAAAGATGTCTGTACTAATAAACCTTCTGTTAATACTGAAATAGACAATCTATCGGAGTCTATAAATGAACTTTTTATTAGTCAGAACGAATCCGAAATGCCCCAAGACCAAAACACACTTGACGATAGTATTACAGCAGTGAAGGAACTAGTTACCGTAAGCCAGGATCAAGTGTCACAAGAGACCGTCCTTGTAAACTCAAATTCTCCAAGTACTGAAACACTTCCCCGTGATAGAAGGTCAAAGAAAAATAAAAAGACTACAAAAACTAATGACACCGATATTTGTATATGTAATCAAGATAAACAGGTTCAAATGATAAGATGTAACCTGTGTCAGGTATGGTTTCATGAACCATGTGTTGGCATAGACAAAGAATCGGAGAACGGTTTCTGGGTCTGTGATGAGTGCCGCTTGCTTCCGAAGCGTACCAAAAACATCGAAACCATGCTGACGCAATTCATAAACAAGTATGGTGAAGTAGAGGATAAGCTTAAAGAAAAAATTCAAGAGGTACAACATCTCCAAGCAGAAAACAGGCGTTTGCGCGACAGACTACAGGTAGTAGATAACAAGACGCCCATTCTATGTGATGATGACGATGACAAATCCGAACAAACTGATAAACAAAAACCTACAGAGTTTGCACAAGACATTCAGCCTCGTGGAACGCTCCTAATGGGAAGCTCTGTCATCAAGGACATAACACGGAACGCATTTGAGTTAGATACTGAGCCGGTATGTAAACGTGGTGGTCATGTGTCTGATATTACTGCTGAATTGTTGAGTATACCTAATAGCCTTACGTATGATAACATTATTTTGCATGTGGGTAGTAATGACTGTACTGATAATTCATTCAACATTGATACCTTTCAGGATGACTATGAAACTCTTGTAAAAGTAGCAAAAACTAAATGTGAAAATGTTGTTATTTCTTCACTATGCCCTAGATTAGATGACAAATTTGGAAACATCGCTAACGGTAACAGAGTGTTGTGTAAGATTGCAAGCGATGAAAACTGCTTACTAATAGATAATGATGACAGTTTCAGGTTGCCAAATGGTGCTATTAACACATTATTGTACAATAATCATGGTATACACTTAAATCGCAAGGGAACATTGAAATTAGCTGAAAATTTAGGTATCAAATGTAAAAACTCAGTTAGAAGTGATCACAATGGAAACAATGTTCGTGGAGGTGATTTAAAGGCAGGTCACCGAAGGGGCAGTAACTCGAATCCGAGGAAACCTCCCCCTCGTAGAAATTCCGATAGAGTCTCTCCCGAACAAGGCTTCCAGGAAGGACGTCACAGATTTGTTCAGAGGGGTGATCACGAAAAAGGCCACAAAGGTAGACGTCACAGGTATACAGGTAGAAATAAAAACGAAGATGAACATACACAAAGAGGTAGTGATGTGGCTTGTTGGTACTGTGGCGAATATAATCACGTATCCAAAAATTGTAGACATGGTGACTATGTAATTTGTAAAAGATGTAATGAATATGGCCACAAAGAAAAACATTGTACATTCTAAGGTATTGGCCATGATGATAGCGCCGCTAAGGGCCGCAGTTCCATAGAAGGGAAAGTACGTTTAAATAATAAAAAACGTAGGCACCACAGAGCAGGTTGTAATAAAAATAAGAACAAGGGGTCGTGTAATAATTTTACTATTCATTATCTCAACATTAGAGGTATGAGGAGTAAAATACACGTACTGAATAAACATTTAAGTGAGAACTCGGTCGATATGCTATGTTTAGCGGAAACTTTTTTAACATCTGATAGTAAACCGACGAGTCTGCATGACAATTATAGTTGGTTTGGCAAATGCCGAAAAGGTGTTTAGCAAAATGTGATTTTACTGGAAAATCAACTTTGTTGCAAGACACAAAAAGTTTTAATGGTGTTAGGCTTCTTCAGTTTATAGACGCGGCGAATCTTGATATCGCCAACTCTTTAGACTGTTGTAAAGGCTTTTACACTAGAATACTGAATAATCAGAAATCGTGTATTGATTACATACTTCTTTCTGAAAATTTATCGCGAAGCGTAAAATCAGTAATTATCGACGAGACGGGTACGTTCGATCTACACAGTGACCATGTCGTAGTCAGTGTCGTCTGTAGTATTTCGGGTGTAACTAAACCACGAATGTCAAAGAGTGGAGGTGATTTTTGGAATCTAAAAGATGATATAAATTGGGAAATGTTCAGGAAAAATTTGGAAAACAGTTTTCAAGAGAACTGGGCTTTACATTTTTCAGACATTAATGACTTATGGGAACATTGGAAGTCTAAAGTAAATTGCGCTGCCGAATCTGTAGTTAAAAAGACAAATAAAGTTAAGAACTACAGAGATTTTTGGGATAAAGACCTCGACAGAATGTTAAAATCGAGACGCGAGGCTAATCAGTTGCAACGTGCACATAATAAGACCAGACCCCATGACAGCGAATTGGGGCAGCATTTGACTAACTTGTATCAGAAACGTAAAACTCTTCTGCAAGATGCGATCAAAAGGAAAGAGTTCGCAAAAAAGGCAAACCTCTTGACTGATAATCGCATCTCAGGGAAAAAGAAATGTAGAACATTTTGGAATCTTTTAAGGGGACCTAAGGAGAAACATTACCCCAACCAATTACTTGATCAATACTATCGAGGACGTAAATGATATAAACTTACGTCTTCGAGAACACTTTGGTAAAATCGGAACGGACACTACTATGGAGTCTAGTTGTCAATTAGAAATTTTAAACTTTAATTATGATGAACAACATTTTAAAGGGCACGGTGAAAATATGACGTCTGTCCTCTTCACAAGAGACGAGATTAAAATTGCCCTTAGAACTTTGAAAGACGGAAAAGCGACGGGTATAGATGGTATACCAAACGAGTTTTTGAAAAACGGTGGCGAAGCAATGGTAACGTCACTTAGTGATCTATTTACCTCTGTGTCAGACATGGAACGTATACCAACTGACTGGCAAAGGGGTATTATAATACCTTTGCACAAGTCTGGCTCCAAATGCGATCTTGACAATTATAGGGGTATCACATTATCATCACATGTTTTTAAAACATTTTCAAAGGTTTTAGAAACTGTCATTATTAACCATATTGATAATCGTAACATTCTTGGTGAGAGTCAAGGTGCTTTTCGAAAAGACCGAAGACTTGAAGACCATATATTTACACTTCAAGGAATTTGTTCCCTCCAAAAATCGTCAAAGAAAACTACTTATTTGGCGTTTTTGGATCTTTCAAAAGCCTTCGACCGGGTTTGGCGTGAAGGACTTTTCAATGTTTTATGGAAAAGCGGAATCCAGGGGAAATGCCTAAGGCTTATCCGAGAAATATATAGAAACGTGGAAAATAAGGTCGTGTTCAGTCAATATGAATCTGACTGGTTCGATCAAGATTATGGTGTCAAACAGGGCTGTGTTTTATCCCCCACTCTCTTTTCTGTACTTATGAGTGATCTTGTAGGTATGCTTGAAGAGAGTGGAGTCGGCATCGATATTGCATCGAAACTGGTAAATTGTCTTCTTTTCGCGGACGATGTAGTCCTTATGGCAAACTCCCCTGAAGAATTGCAAAAACTGTTGGATATTTCTTTTAATTTTTCTAAAAAGTGGAACCTAAAATTTAACTCTAATAAATCAAAAATTATGGTCGTCGGCAAATCGCTAAAATGCCAGAACCTGAAGCTAGGCGATACTGTCTTAGAAGAGGTAAACGAATATAAATACCTCGGTTATTACCTAAACAAACAGATGAAATCGAATTATCATGTCAATACGTTTTTAAAAGATAAAGCTGAACAACAGCTTAACTATCTAACACGTGTTTTAGGTGAACATGGCGATTTTAACCGTTTTCAATTCGGAGACGCTCTATGGACGTCAGTAATTCAACCCTCATTAACTCATGCTTGTGCAGTATGGTTACCCCTTTCTACACAAAGTAAAGAACTGCTAGAAAGGGTACAATACCGCGCTGCCAAACTTATTCTGCGTACAAAGTTAAATGTACCGAAGTCTGCAGTCTTCTTAGAATTAGGATGGGAACCTATATGTAAAACTATTGAAAGACAAAAAGTGTCGTTTTTCAGAAGGCTTGACGACCTTCCAGACAGCAGACTTTGCAAAACAGCTTATAATGAAATGACAAAGTGTCATAGTCCTGTATGGAATTATACGTCCGATATTTTATCAATAACGAGACAAGTCTGCACGAACAACACTTTATCTGATATGAGCGACAATAGCTTTAGGAGACTGTTTGGTATTAATGTAAGAGATAACCTTATATCAGATGTTGTCAACAAGTCTTCTCTTGATTTTTACCAGCAGTGTTTTATTGCCCCCCGTAAACAACGATACTTATGCAATATTGGTAATTTCAGCTCAGCGCGTTTAAAATTGTTAGCTAGAACTAAAACTTTATATTGTGCGGTTATGCGGATGTAAACTTGGATACTATTGGCTGATTAACCACCTGCTAAATAACCATGTCCGCCCTACACAAGACAATCAATAATAATGATAATGTAGTGTTTCACCTAGACCAAAGTCATTCAAAAGCGTACATATAAGAATTGTACATAAGGAAATAATTCACAAACATGCAGTTAGCATGGATAAATAAGCATATCGAAATTAGTTTACTTCCACGTAATGTAAAACTAATTTCAGCCTGATATTTACATTAAAAAATTAAAAATGTGAAATACATCTTTACTTGGAATAACATGTAAATTATATGAAATATTTTATTTGCATTCATTTTCAAAGGTTTTCAAATTATAATATTTTACCGTTTAACACTAAAACAGTACAATTGTGAATACATGCAATATATTATAAATTCATAAAAACAGCGTATACAAAAGTGTGTAAAATGACCTTAGGTTAATGATTACCAAAATCGGAAAGTAATTTAGTTTATAAATTAAAATACTTATCTGTGAAAACTTTTCCTAAAATTTAAACTGCTACAGTCGTTTACTCTTTAAGAACTCCATTGCTTTATACTGCCCCATTTTGTAGGATTAAGAATTGATTTTCAACACAGACAGCTAAATCCTTGGTTTTTGTGTCGAACTATGTATGAAAAACGTGTTCCGGTCTGCTCGAGTCATCGCCATAAATATAAGTGTCGATACTGCTTTCGTTGTACATTTGTACAAATCGAGTATTTATCACGCTTCTTGTGTCTGTACATGTGTAAGGTTTAGTGAGGATTCTATGTGCCACGACGTAAACTAAAACGTCTCCTGGAGAAGAAAATGAGTAGATCCTTCGCCACGTGCTTCACTCTGTTCGCAAAGTTGTCCTGTATCATAGGTATAAGAGTCGAAGACTGGTCAGTGATTTTTCTCGATATGGAAAAAAGCGCTAAAACAAACAATTTATACGTCTGAAAGACGCTTTACTCACAAAAGCGCCTGAAAATATTCCTACGCAGACTTAAGAAATGAATGTATCGATACGATGGTGTCAAGGTTTATACTTTTATAGACTAGGGAGTGACCTTGATATAATTTTTGTCAAGAATACCGCTTAAGTGCACGCTAGGGGCCTTCTTGATCTCGCTTGAGGGGGNTATTGTTCACCTCTAGTTGAAGACCCTCAGGCGACATCAAGATGAAGACAGGAATAAAAGCCCTGTCCTTGATAAACTGGAGTTTTCTATGTATCGTGTGCGTTTTTGTCACATGTACATTCACTCCATATCCTTTCATTTTTCCTATTTGTAAGTTTGATTTAAAATCGATGAAAAAAGCATTATGTTTTACCTGTATTTAAATACGTACGATAGCAAAGAAAATGACAAATGTACGTGGTGTGTACGGTTTACTCCTGGTTTGCATACATTTAATTACAGGTTTATATAAACATATAAGAAATTGTTGTTTTAATAATATATTATATAGTCTGTTCTTTACTGATTATCTTAATTTTATCTGAATTTTACCAAAAGAATTATTGTTAGAAATTTTGTAATAATTTTTGTAATGGTTAAAATAAAACATGAACTTAATTAAAAATGTTCATCATAAACATTGCTATTGTTTAATCGGATAAGAATGAAAGTTAGTCTCAATTTTCAGATAAATAAAAAGATTAAAAATTCTTATTTCTAGATAGTATAAGTTGTGGAGTATTATAGTCTGATTATTTATATGTTTATGTCCTTACATTTCCTACTTGAATTCGGCTTATTACCACAAAAAAAAAGAAAAAAAAGACCACCTAACAGAGTCTTTAGCTATATAAAAGATATATTCTAGACAACTCGACATCATCTATATTTATCAATATGATATTGCCAATTATGAAGCTGCAAGCACTGTATACCCAGGTGTGACCATCAAAGGGAACTTCTTTCACTCTCACAGTTTTAAAAAAGAAAAATTTCAAAACATTTTCTGAAATCTGTTGTTGCATTTATTTTGCAATAAAGGAAAAAGTGACAGTCATCTTCCAATGTGCTGCAAACCGAGCATAAATGTCCATTTCGATGAGGAGTTTATGTTCACTTAGTTTAAATTTTGTTAGAATATTTCTGAATGTGACAAATAATATTCTATTTTATTTTCAATTTATTTAAGATATTATTACAGATTTACTTTTATTTTTTTATTTTAATTCTTGTATTTTGTTTTACCTGAGAGTTTTATTATAATCGATTGATTTTTCTTTAATAATATTCTTGTATTTTTCCCCCGTCTTGGTTCAGTATCATAACCTTTTTCGGATGTTATATTTTTGCATATATAAACCAAGAAGGAATTCGCTTAAAATTTTTGTCCAAAATTTGACTAACTCGAAAAGCATCCTGTCAGAATAAGTAGATGCAATCACTGTAGTCTTTGAAGATATTAAGATGTTATGCTTCAATAAATGATTCTAGTGATAATCTACCAAGTTATGCTTGCACAGTTAAATTCGAGAACTTTTTTTTTACACCAAAGAAGCTAAGATGAATTCTTATCAATGGAATTTAATTTATCAACTTTACAATATATACTTTTTTCTGGACCTATCTGGTTGTACACAATTTAAGGTAGGAATCCATGTAGCAAGTCAATTTCAGAGTTGTAAGATTGGTTCAACCAAAGAATCAAACAAGATACATGCTACATTGACTTAGATGTTTTGACAAGTCTTAACTACCATTGCCACTAATCATGCTGTTAAATTGTTCTGAAAAAATTGAACACAGAAGAGCTTTTCTAGAGGGGAGATAATTATATACCACTAGATTTCCCGCTGTGTAATTCACTTGTCAAACAATCGTCAATCATTCTGCCGGATTTATGTTTAAAAAACTTTCCATTTTTCCCAAAGTTTTCATTTTGTTCAGGATGTTTTTATGGAATAATGATAGACTATGAATCCGTGTATTGCGTAACTGACATCGACCAACCACTAGACCAAGATCTAGAGCACTTCGGAAGTCTAATTCTATCTTGGTTATAACTTATTTCCTGTAAACAATATAAAGAGTTGAACAACAAGAAAAGCCTGCCTAAGTACCACCCCCCCCCCTCCCTCATTCACGAATAAGGTATACGATGCCAGATGAAAATAATAGTATTATACAATATAGGTTGTTCAGGTATTAGTGTGAGCGTCAGATTTCAGAAGCGTTCGATATCCCCGGGTTTTATCGACTCAAACAGGGTTAATGTTTTTGCACATGGATCATATTTTCTTGGTCATAGATCACTTTAACGCACATAAATTAGACAATATGCAAACTTTTATCAACTTGCAATTTTATTTTCATATATTTTAAGGCATATGAAAAGCTAATGGAAAATAAAGGAAAACTCTAGAGAGAACTGTTTCCCGTCAACATTTTGACGTCTTATATTTAAAAAATTCTTCCATGGACTTTCAAATTTTTTTGCTCATGTTTTTCTTTTAGCAAAGTTCTTCAAATAAAAGGTCAGAATTTTAATTCTAATTACAAAATTTCTGACACTCGTACTCCCTTAAGTTATATTTCCCGAGATGAAGGAAATGTAACAGTCTAAAGTACAAGAAACAACCACAACATATAATCACAGGACATTCATCGAGTCAATTGCAAGAAAACTTGGAATAATAAAATCATGAGATGTGGCACTATATACAGGTGGTCGGGAAAAATGTGAAATTACAAAATTCAAAATGACAAAATTTGAAAGTTTGATAGTGTGTACATATGTCAAGAAATTCTCTTAAGAACAATTACACCATAACTGAAATATAAAGAGAGCATACATCTCTCGCAACGGGATATCTTTTTTACGGACCCTACACAGCAGCAGAAAGAATTAACAATAAAGGGATATCAAGTAAATTCCCATGAGAAAAAGACTCTACAAATACACAATAAAACTAAACAATGGAACAACATTCCTAAAAAATGGTTACTCTATTTATTTGACAAATCAAACACATTTTCTTAACGAAACTTAGATTTGTGGTTCGATCGACAAAACAGTGATCTGCCTGTTCTTCAGAAAGAGGCATGTCTTTTGTGAAAATTGCTAACGTGGCGACCTAAAAATATTTTTTGCGTGATAATATCAGGAAATTCTTGCAGACAGAAATTGTTAAATGAATAAATGGGCGATTTAATTAACTTTGGATGGAATAAAAAAGATAACAGGAAACACCTACAATGGCCGAAAAACATAGCCACATGCCAGAAAGTAAATAGGAACTGCACAAGGAAAAAACCCACAATAAAAATACAAAAGACAAACATAAACAACGATAGGAACTCGGGACAGCCGGACTTGGTACCGGCACTAGCAAAAGCCAGCGGTAGGGTTAAACCGGTTTATGGGTACCCAAACCTCCCCTTTCTCTGTCCCGTTTCCCTATCGTAGAATAAACATACGAATAAAACCCATACAGGTAGACTACTAACTCCATGACCACAATCTAGAAAAGAAAAATGGGGGGACAAAACGTAATTTTGAAAGATGGGTCAAAGAGTGCTCGCCGCTAAACTGTCGGCTAGCTCAAGGAGCCTAGTCCGCTGGTAAAACACTGTTGGATGTTTGTATAACATTGATAGAAGTATTTTGTTTTCGGTTATTTTGTTACATCTGAAAATATCAAACTATTTTGAGTCCCATTTTTAAAATGTATAACTTTCGCACAGTCTCGTAGAAACAATGAAAAGGGCTGGGAGACATTTTTGGGACGCAGAGATTAGTCATTTTTAACTTCGCTAAATCGGCATGGTTCTAATTTAAGGCATAAAATTTGGGATTTACGGAAAAGTCACATTTTAACGGCGGGTTTGAAAAAATATATAATTATTATTAATAAAGGTTTGTTTGAAAGCTAAAACACAAACTCGTTATTCCTCTATATTTGATCATATACGTGAAACAGAATTGAACATTTACACACCATATACTTGTAACTTATAAAAAATATGAAATTTTCAACAAATTTAACGGGATCGTAATAGTCCAGAATTCGGGAATTAGCTGAAATCAGGATGAAATAATGAAGAATTTCTTAATTAATTTCCTCTTTGATTTGATCTTATCTGCACTGAAGAGACAAAAGTTGTCGAAATGGCGATATGCAGAAAGTAAATTTACAGCAACTTTGGTACTCAGTTATTTATTACCACTGGGTTGATGCCATTGCTGGTGGACTGTTAGTCACCAAGAGTATTCAACAATCCAGTAGTCCAGTACTTTGATGTTGGTCCGAAAACCGATTTTATTCGAAAACCATCAATATATAAATCCGAAAATTTTTCTTAAAACTAAGCAATATCCCTCATGCAAAGCTCTGTCCTTAGCTAATTTTGGCTTTCAATTTAGATCCTTTTGATTTTTTTGTTCTCTATCAGCTTTTATACATCTTGCAATCAGTTCGGGATTTCCAATGTTTTGATCCTATCTGCACTGAAGAATCATAAGTTGTTGAAATGGCCATATGCAGAAAGTAAATTAACAGCAACTTTTGTATTTAGTTATTTGTAATAGAAGGGTAAAATTTCAATCATAGCATAGAAAATGTGAAATATATGTTTTTAAAGAAAAACAATAAATAAGACGCACGTAGTTGCATATATATACGGTTTATGAGACGGATAATGGAGGCATAAAGTTCAGTTCAATTATGGTGAGCAAAGCTGGATACATATAAATAAAAGCAAAATGCATGATTTACATCTGCAATATGTACTGACGATTTACTGCAAGTTTGGTCGAAAACTAAACAAGCGGTTTTGAGAGAGTTGTGGATAATTTTTTTACGTATAAAGTGTTGCAATCCTGCATACGTGTCGCTGTACTTGGTTTTCTACTTGAAAAAGACTGGTTTGCACTATTTCGGTATACGGCAAATTTTCATTTATATATGATACATAGCAGACTGCATGTTTTGTGCGTTCTCACCTCAAATTTAGAATACACCGTAACGGCTATGTTGAGAATTCTAATATGACTCTTTTCTTTCGCTTTGGAAACAAAGCTATATTCGAATTCCAACAATATTTTTAGCACATGCGTATATTTGTTACAAAAGGACATTCGTAATGTACAATTTAACATTTTATTTACTCAATATTAATTTTATTTTGTGTAAATAAAGTTTTGAATAATTAATCACCCAAAAAGCCAAATCAAATAATGACAATTATAGAAATATACAACAGTTACTAAATTTAAGACTCGGAACTGAAATTGACATAACCGTAACCTAGCAACGAATGTGTTGTTGTTATGAGATTTTATCTATGTTGCATGTCATGTTCTACGATTTAAATATATATATTTTTTATTTTTAACGTTAATAAAATTATAAATATGAGTTTTATTCCTTTCCTTTTCTTTTTTTGGCTTCAAAAATAACATAACTAAGCTTTAATATTAATCAGAAATACAGGCAGCTCATACTTACACCCGCATCGATTTTAAAAAATCCGTACTTCATATATTTTATAACAGATTATTTGTATTAATTCATAAGCTTATGAGCCACTTGTATTAATAAAACAACGAATATAGATTTCTCTATGTCCATTTATGTTTGTTTGTGTGCATTTTTCCGACATATTTCAATTCTAGTGCCAAACCCAATATTGCTCTCTAAGAGCCGCTTCGAATGTTCAAAACTTTTGTTAAATATATTTGAATCGAAATAGATTATTGCAATTGGGCTCTATGCGAATTAGAACATGGCCAGACCTTATAGTTGTCTTCATTTTATACCTCGCTGTCGCTCGGTATAAAATATCGACACATATAAGGTCTGCCCATGTTCTAATTCGCATAGAGCTCGCTTGCAATAATCTATTTCTTAATTTTAGATTGGAAGAATATGGCTTTCGCAGTTTCTGTATTTTGCGTATATTGAAATTTTAAAATACAAATAGTACGTCAATAATTCAAAGAGAACTTGTCGGAAGCTATGTCACAATTTCCCATTACTGATTGTTGACAAATATTTGGAGATGCCAAAATACTTTAACTGCTCAGTTTGGATCTAAATATAACGAAACATTGTCAGAACAGAACAGAAATGTTATTGGTATAAAATCCATATACAGTAGGATTGTCATAGCAGACATGTCCTTGCTGTAACACTTTGTCAAGTTTCAAATTTTATTTTCTCCAGTCATATCCAACAAGGGAAGTTAATTCTGTAAAAATGCCGCTGTATGTTCTTATCTGATTGACGTTATATCCGATACAAAGTACAGGAAGCGTACTACACCGATATTCGAATCTAGTATTCCATTAAAAATTAAAAGTTCAACTGAACCCCCTATAGAGTGAGACCACTTACGTCGAGACGCCTAGCGTCTACTGCTGTACAAGCATCACTCGTCATGAAGAGGTCAAGAATGATATGTCCGAAGTCGTAAAAAGCCACCTTAAAAAGAGGACTTCAGTCCCTGCGGGTATTATGTCTATTGTTGAAAATGGGGAAACTTTCACCCAGAGTTAAAGGAGTTCTTCATTGAACAGGAGAGCTAGCTGGTCCTTGTGTTCTTCAAAGTCTTATAACAATCTAAAGTTCGACCCATCAAAAAATTCAGTTATTAAGTCGAAAGACAGTCGAGGAATAATAGGAAAAAACAACGACCGAAATCACATTATATTGGAGGTACGTCCCACCAGCGAGAGACTGCAAAGTATTCGAGGCTCTAAACCACCCATGATCACATTACGATTGGTAGTAAGGGGAGATGTATTGTAAAATATACTCCTAAATTAACAAATTGTGAAAAAAACGGATTTCACCCTTTTTGTATTCATCCCAAATAAAAACCTTAAGTTTTGAATTCTTGTTTATCTAATGTATCGACCTCAAAATCTTGGACAGCCCAATATCTTTTAAATGCATATGAAATGAAGTAGTTAATGCAGATCTTTGACTTTATGGTCTCCAAAATGGTTCAATTTTATCTGCACTGGAGAGACATATAAGTTGTTGAGACTGCAATATGTAGACATTAATTTCCTGTAAGTTCGGTTTTTATTTTGATGGTTTATGTGAATTCGATATTTAAAGATGAGAAAGCCCAATCTTCTAACAAGATTATCACCCTCTATCTGTTACAAGTACAAATGTATGCTATGTCAAATAAATGGAGAACTGGTCAGTTGAAATGAATTTTCTTTCTTTCGGAATTTCGTCTAGATTTCAATCTTACTTATCAATACATTTTTTTGTATAAGTATAAAAGTTAAAAGAAGAGATATCATATAATTTATAACCCTAGATAGTGTGTGACCAAACCGTTTCTCTCCGCGTTATAGTAAGGTCATCCGAGAGCTTGCTCGAGGGTGGCATGAATTTCAAGGGGAGAGAAACCACTGGGTCACGGTAACTGTTGTGTGTTTACCGGTATATCTTCTTATGCGACTGAATGTTAACCGGTTGACCCAGCGAAAGATTAAATGTCAAGTGCCACAATTTGAACAATGAGTATATAATATAGCATATTAACTCTGAAAATCCTTGCAACTGACATCAAACACATAATGCCTAATAGATTTAAAGTTCCGGAAAAAAAAAATTAAACGATAGCAGCACTGGAAACTAACACTATTTGGGGGAAATAAAAATAATTAAAACACTAGCTCTGGAAATTAATCCATCTTTCGGCATCATTGCCTTATACAGATCAGAAATTGATGAATAAAATTGTTAAATTATTTTTCAATTTCATTTTGGATGAAAAAAGTGAGAAAATAATATACGTCACTTTCAAGAAAAGAAGAAATAAGAAAAGAAGTATATTTGTCGAATATTTTTATTATTATTATTATTCAATTGACTGCACACTCCAATATTTTTTACAGAGATATCCAAGGGATATTGTGATTCGTTCAGCTTTGAACAATTCGTTTTATCTCAATGTAACGTTAAACCCTACAGCATAAATGGATTGAGTTTGTTTTATTGAGGGGCGAATGTTTAAACAGTGACAGGGATTTCCAATAAAGATGTAATATTTTAATTGTGAAGAAAGAAGATGGAGGACTAAAATGATAAATTTATGATTCTTTTAAAATTTCAGGCAATGGAATTTGAACTACTTTGGACTTATTGATCTTAACAATGTCTACCAAATTTTGTCAAGACAATGTAAGACTTTCAGTATTTCAAGATAATAACGTTCAAGGTGTGTTGTCAAGTTCAAACATGATCCAAGTGTTCAGACAAGATTCAGTCCCATTCTACCTGTCAAGACCCGTGAATTGAATGATGTAATGTTATATCGCCCCTGGTGTATGGGATGGTGATGGTGTAAACACTTACTCTGCCTCAGAGGTTGTCCGAAAGGGACAGATGTAAATTCACCGGTAAGATCATTTTATCGTACAGAACTAGAAAGATTGTGTTGAAACTGATATCTTATCTTTACTGAAGAGACATAAGTTGTCGAAGTGCCAAATATACAGAAAGTCAATTTACAGTAACTTTGGTATTTCGTTATTTGTTTTATAGTGACAAAATTCCAATCATAGCATAGAAAAGTTGAAATATAGTTTTTAAAGAAAAACAGAATATATGAAGCAAATAGTTACATTTAAATACGGTTTATGTGACGTTTGATGGAGGCATACAGTTCATTTCAATTATGGACACCGTAGGTATCGTTGTCCTGCGACAACGTGATTTCTACTGCAATTTGGTCCTGATTTCTACTGCCGAGTCGTTGATTTCCTACGATTTGCTTTGTGTTGAAATAGCATATTGCGCGATATGTAGATATTTCAAAGTATTATAAGGTGAATTGTGATAGCACTTATTATTAAATAATGGTACAATAATCAGTTATTGGAATAAAATGTGTATATTTCAAATTATATGTAGTCCTGGCGTTTAACTGCATGCGTATGTCCCTATGTTATGATTTCTAACGCATTGTCCACGATTTCTATCGTTATATCAATATAAAAAACAAGGATAAATTGCCATTTCTGATGCAAAAATGCGATTTATATGTATGTTTTGATAACATTGCATGCAAATATTGATAAAAATATATTTCGTATGTTTATAAGATAACTTATAAAGGATATTAGATATCTACATTTCAGCTTGAATATAATTCTGGCTTGCAATATGAATGTCAAGCTATTGCTGTTTGCTGATATGAAAGTTGGAAAAAAATATTTCAAAAAATCATTATATTGGAAAGTAAAACATTAGTTTTGACGTATATTGCATGCAATGTTATCAAAACATACATATAAATCGCATTTTTGCATCAGAAATGGCAATTTATCCTTGTTTCTTTATATTGATATAACGATAGAAATCGTGGACAATGCGTTAGAAATCATAACATAGGGACATACGCATGCAGTTAAACGCCAGGACTACATATAATTTGAAAAATACACATTTTATTCCAATAACTGATTATTGTACCATTATTTAATAATAAGTGCTATCACAATTCACCTTATAATACTTTGAAATATCTACATATCGCGCAATATGCTATTTCAACACAAAGCAAATCGTAGGAAATCAACGACTCAGCAGTAGAAATCAGGACCAAATTGCAGTAGAAATCACGTTGTCGCAGGACAACGATACCTACGGTGTCCATAATTGAAATGAACTGTATGCCTCCGTCAAACGTCACATAAACCGTATTTAAATGTAACTATTTGCATCATATATTCTGTTTTTCTTTAAAAACTATATTTCAACTTTTCTATGCTATGATTGGAATTTTGTCACTATAAAACAAATAACTAAATACCAAAGTTACTGTACATTAACTTTCTGTATATTTGGCACTTCGACAACTTATGTCTCTTCAGAAAAGATAAGATATCAGTTTCAACACAATCTTTCTAGTTCTGTACGATAAAATGATCTTACCGGTGAATTTTCATCTGTCCCTTTCGGACAACCTCTGAGGCAGAGTAAGTGTTTACACCATCACCATCACATACACCAGGGGCGATATAACATTACATCATTCAATTCACGGGTCTTGACAGGTAGAATGGGACTGAATCTTGTCGGAACACTTGGATCATGTTTGAACTTGACAACACACCTTGAACGTTATTATCTTGAAATACTGAAAGTCTTACATTGTCTTGACAAAATTTGGTAGACATTGTTAAGATCAATAAGTCCAAAGTAGTTCAAATTCCATTGCCTGAAATTTTAAAAGAATCATAAATTTATCATTTTAGTCCTCCATCTTCTTTCTTCACAATTAAAATATTACATCTTTATTGGAAATCCCTGTCACTGTTTAAACATTCGCCCCTCAATAAAACAAACTCAATCCATTTATGCTGTAGGGTTTAACGTTACATTGAGATAAAACGAATTGTTCAAAGCTGAACGAATCACAATATCCCTTGGATATCTCTGTAAAAAATATTGGAGTGTGCAGTCAATTGAATAATAATAATAATAAAAATTTTCGACAAATATATTTCTTTTCTTATTTCTTCTTTTCTTGAAAGTAACGTATATTATGCCTTATTTTCTCACTTTTTTCATCCAAAATGAAATTGAAAAATAATTTAACAATTTTATTCATCAATTTCTGATCTGTATAAGGCAATGATGCCGAAAGATGGATTAATTTCCAGAGCTAGTGTTTTAATTATTTTTATTTCCCCCAAATAGTGTTAGTTTCCTGTGCTGCTATCGTTTAATTTTTTTTTTCGGAACTTTAAATCTATTAGGCATTATGTGTAGATTGGGTGAGAATTGATGTCAATTGCAAGGATTTTCAGAGTTAATATGCTATATTATATACTCACTTCAATCTGATTTGTTCAAATTGTGGCACTTGACATTTAATCTTTCGCTGGGTCAACCGGTTAACATTAAGTCGCATAAGAAGATAAACCGGTAAACACACAACAGTTACCGTGACCCAGTGGTTTCTCTCCCCTTGAAATTAATGCCACCCTCGAGCAAGCTCTCGGATGACCTTACTATCACGGGGAGAGAAACGGTTTGGTCACACACTATCTAGGGTTGTAAATTATATGATATCTCTCCTTTTAACTTTTATACTTATATTGATAAGTAAGATTGAAATCTAGACGAAATTCCGAAAGAAAGAAAATTCATTTCAATTGACCAGTTCTCCATTTATTTGATATAGCATACATTTGTACTTGTAACAGATAGAGGGTGATAATCTTGTTAGAAGATTGGGCTTTCTCATCTTTAAATATCCAATTCACATAAACCATCAAAATAAAAACCGAACTTACAGGAAATTAATGTCTACATATTGCAGTCTCAACAACTTATATGTCTCTCCAGTGCAGATACAATTGAACCATTTTGGAGACCATAAAGTCAAAGATCTGCATTAACAACTTCATTTCATATGCATTTAAAAGATATTGGGGCTGTCCAAGATATTGAGGTCGATACATTAGATAAACAAGAATTCAAAACTTAAGGTTTTTATTTGGGATGAATACAAAAAGGGTGAAATCCGTTTTTTTTTTTTTTTGTTAATTTAGGAGTATATTTTACAATACATCTCCCCTTACTACCAATCGTAATGTGATCATGGGTGGTTTAGAGCCTCAAATACTTTGCAGTCTCTCGCGACTGTTTTAAATCTGGTGGGACGTACCTCCAATATAATGTGATTTCTGTCGTTGTTTTTTCCTATTATTCCTCGACTGTCTTTCGACTTCGTAACTGAATTTTTTGATGGGTCGAACACAAGGACCAGCTAGCTCTCCTGTTCAATGAAGAACTCCTTTCACTCTGGGTGAGAATTTCCCCATTTTCAACAATAGACAAAATACCCGCAGGGACTAAAGTCCTCTTTTGAAGGTGGCTTTTTACGACTTCGGACATATCATTCTTGACCTCTTCATGACGAGTGATGCGTGTACAGCAGTAGACGCTAGGCGTCTCGACGTAAGTGGTCTTATTCTATAGGGGGTTCAGTTGAACTTTTAATTTTTAATGGAATACGAGATTCGAATATCGGTGTAGTACGCTTCCTGTACTTTGTATCGGATATAACGTCAATCAGATAAGAACATACAGCGGCATTGTTACAGAATTAACTTCCCTTGTGGGATATGACTGGAGAAAATAAAATTTGAAACTTGACAAAGTGTTACAGCAAGGGCATGTCTGCCATGACAATCCTACTGTATATGGATTTTATACCAATAACATTTCTGTTCTGTTCTGACAATGTTTCGTTATATTTAGATCCAAACTGAGCAGTTCAAGTATTTTGGCATCTCCAAATATTTGTCAACAATCAGTAATGGGAAATTGTGACATAGCTTCCGACAAGTTCTCTTTGAATTATTGACGTACTATTTGTATTTTAAAATTTCAATATACGCAAAATACAGAAACTGCGAAAGCCATATTCTTCCAATCTAAAATTAAGAAATAGATTATTGCAAGCGGGCTCTATGCGAAGTAGAACATGGGCAGACCTTATATTTGTCGATATTTTATACCGAGCGACAGCGAGGTATAAAATGAAGACAAATATAAGGTCTGACCATGTTCTAATTCGCATAGAGCCCAATTGCAATAATCTATTTCGATTCTAATATATTTTACAAGAGTTTTGAACATTCGAAGCGGCTCTTATAGAGAGCAATGTTGGGTTTGGCACTAGAATTGAAATATGTCGGAAAAATGCACACAAACAAACATAAATGGACATAGAGAAATCTATATTCGTTGTTTTATTAATGCAAGTGGCTCATAAGCTTATCAATTAATACAAATAATCTGTTATAAAATATATGAAGTACGGATTTTTTAAAATCGATGCGGGTGTAAGTATGAGCTGTCTGTATTTCTGATTAATATTAAAGCTTAGTTATGTTATTTTTGAATCCAAAAAAAAAGAAAGGGAAAGGAATAAAACTCATATTTATAATTTTATTAACGTTAAAAATAAAATATATATATTTAAATCGTAGAACATGACATGCAACATAGATAAAATCTCATAACAACAACACATTCGTTGCTAGGTTACGGTTATGTCAATTTCAGTTCCGAGTCTTAAATTTAGTAACTGTTGTATATTTCTATAATTGTCATTATTTGATTTGGCTTTTTGGGTGATTAATTATTTAAAACTTTATTTACACAAAATAAGATTAATATTGAGTAAATAAAATGTTAAATTGTACATTACGAATGTCCTTTTGTAACAAATATACGCATGTGCTAAAAATATTGTTGGAATTCGAATATAGCTTTGTTTCCAAAGCGAAAGAAAAGAGTCATATAAGAATTCTCAACATAGCCGTTAGGGTGTATTCTAAATTTGAGGTGAGAACGCACAAAACATGCAGTCTGATATGTATCATATATAAATGAAAATTTGCCGTATACCGAAATAGTGCAAACCAGTCTTTTTCTATCAGAAAACCAAGTACAGCGACACGTGTGCAGGATTGCAACACTTTATACGTAAAAAAATTATCCACAACTCTCTCAAAACCGCTTGTTTAGTTTTCGACCAAACTTGCAGTAAATCGTCAGTACATATTGCAGATGTAAATCATGCATTTTGCTTTTATTTATATGTATCCAGTTTTGCTCACCATAATTGAACTGAACTTTATGTCTCCATTATCCGTCTCATAAACCGTATATATATGCAACTACGTGCGTCTTATATATTGTTTTTCTTTAAAAACATATATTTCATATTTTCTATGCTATGATTGAAATTTTGCCCTTCTATTACAAATAACTAAATACCAAAGTTGCTGTAAATTTACTTTCTGCATATGGCCATTTCAACAACTTATGATTCTTCAGTGCAGATAGGATCAAAACATTGGAAATCCCGAACTGATTGCAAGATGTATAAAAGCTGATAGAGAACAAAAAAATCAAAAGGATCTAAATTGAAAGCCAAAATTAGCTAAGGACAGAGCTTTGCATGAGGGAGAAAATATTCAACGGAAAGATTGGTCAAAATCAATTACTATAGGGCGTTAAAATGCATGTACCCAGACAAAGTTATATGTACATACTTTACTTTATACCTTATTCGTGAATGGGGGGGGGTACTTAGACAGGCTTTTCTTGTTGTTTAACTCTTCATATTGTTTACAGGAAATAAGTTATAACCAAGATAGAATTAGACTTCCGAAGTGCTCTAGACCTTGGTCTAGTGGTTGGTCGATGTCAGTTACGCAATACACGGATTCATAGTCTATCATTATTCCATAAAAACATCCTGAACAAAATGAAAACTTTGGGAAAAATGGAAAGTTTTTTAAACATAAATCCGTTAGAATGATTGACGATTGTTTGACAAGTGAATTACACAGCGGGAAATCTAGTGGTATAAAATTATCTCCCCTCTAGAAAAGCTCTTCTGTGTTCAATTTTTTTCAGAACAAATTAATAGTATGGCGACGAAAATAAACAATCGACAAAATGTCAAGATTTCAAAAGAAATAAACAAATACAATATTTAGTGAAAACGTCATTCAATTCCCAGATCTTTACTTTGTAGTTAAAAGGTGATTAAACTTGCCTCCAAGAAGAGGTAATATGCGAATTCTTTGCATAATTTACGGCTGTCGTGATGAAAATATTCAACGGAAAGATTGGTCAAAATCAATTACTATAGGGCGTTAAAATGCATGTACCCAGACAAAGTTATATGTACAGATAGATTTTTTAACATACTTTACTTATAGGTCAATCTAGTGACGATTCTTGCATAAGAAACGAGGAGATCCAAAACTCGGCAAAATCATATCGTCTTGAAACAACGCCATTTTCCTTTTATACCCAAGATCACAAAGGGTAATCATCAACACAAGATTTCATTGGTTGAATCAAGGAAAAGGGCGTGCCTTCAGTTAAAGCCCATTCAAAGACCCCACGTGCTTAGTGAGTAAAAATCGATTTTGTTTATGTAAACAAGACGGTAACCAGGTAGAAATGGTCGTTTTATATACATTATTTCGTGTACCCAGTCCAAAATTTGCAAATGAATCGATATATATATAATTGCAAAGTATATTTTTTTCCTAAAATTTCCTTTAAGAAATACCTAGATACAAAACCCTTTGGAATCAGGTATATTCCGGGAAATCTCATTTTTATTAAAATAAATGCAAGAAATATCAAAATTTTAAAAACAAATGTCATTTGTCAACATCAAGATACATCACATGAACATAACAGAGTATAAATTTTCTTGTTATAAGTAACTTTTATCAGGTCTTAAACACATTGAAATCGACATTTTTATCTTTTCTAGAGGAGAGTTCAAATACCACCGGATTTCAGACTGTACACACGGTGTCATCCTGGTTTGCATACATTTAATTACTCTACTAATTAAATAGTTAAATAAACAAAAAAGACAATAGGTTCACGTACCTTGAAGATCTATAGTTTATTTTAGATATGTAATAAAAATACTTATTTTTTTACATGCAAATTAAAGTACTGCAATGTATGTATGCATGTATATGTTTAGTGTGCATTATTCTTAAAAGTAAGATAGGTTTACAAAATAGGCTAGATAAGATCTAAGAATTTTGAAATAAATGGCGGACCAAAATCATCAACAAATTGTGTAAAACCCCAAACTGCATTTGTTTAATTTAGAAATAACGTCTTTGGAAATGTAAACTATTTAAGATATATGATTAGTGGCAATGGTAGTTAAGACTTGTCAAAACATCTAAGTCAATGTAGCATGTATCTTGTTGGATTCTTTGGTTGAACCAATCTTACAACTCTGAAATTGACTTGCTATATGGATTCCTACCTTAAATTGTGTACAACCAGATAGGTCCAGAAAAAAAGTATATATTGTAAAGTTGATAAATTAAATTCCTCTTAGCTTCTTTGGTGTAAAAAAAAGTTCTCAAATTTAACTGTGCAAGCATAACTTGGTAGATTATCACTAGAATCATTTATTGAAGCATAACATCTTAATATCTTCAAAGACTACAGTGATTGCATCTACTTATTCTGACTGGATGCTTTTCGAGTTGGTCAAATTTTGGACAAAAATTTTAAGGGAATTTCCTCTTGGTTTATATGTGCAAAAATATAACATCCGAAAAAGGTTATGATACTGAACCAAGACGGGGGAATATACAAGAATATTATTAAAGAAAAGTCAATCGACTATAATAAAACTCTCAGGTAAAACAAAATAAAAGAATTGAAATAAAAAATAAAAGTAAATCTATAATAATATTTTAAATAAATTGAAAATAAAATAGAATATTATTTGTCACATTCAGAAATATTCTAACAAAATTTAAACTAAGGGAACATAAACTCCTTATCGAAATGGACATTTATGCTCGGTTTGCAGCACATTGGAAGATGACTGTCACTTGCGATGCTCCTTCTTACCTTAAAAATTATACAAAGCACGAGTATTTATCCCCTGAGAAACGGTGAAGATATTATTGTCCCTTTTTGTAGATTATCTTTAACAAGTGAATCTTACATTCCATCTACTATTAGACAGTGGAACAACTTGGACTTAGACACGCGTCATGCAGATAATCTATCTAAATTTAAATCTGCAATAAAAAACTCCAGAGAGAAAAGGCAGTAATCCCAGACCACTATTACTTTGGACCACGAAGGCTTAACATCATTTTAGCACAGTTTAGATGTTCAGCAACATTCCTTAATAATGACCTCATTAAAATAAACGTAATATCTGACCCATCATGTCGTTGTGGGTCACCACGTGAAGACTACAAACATTTTTTCTTTGAATGTCCATTATATTTAGATCAACGTGATGTCTTAGTAAATAAATTAGCCTGGTTGCCTGATTGTCATGAACGGAACTTTTTGCTCTTAATTAGTGGTAGTTCAACTCTTTCAAACCACGAAAATGAAGAAGTATTTAAGGTAGTATTTGAATATATTAAAAAATCCCAAAGATTTCTTGTAGTATGATTATAAATCGACTTAATTTACTTGTACGATCCACACACCCACACACACACACAATCAGACGCAAATTTTGTGTCTTTCCTATATCTTTTTTCTTTTCTTATCCTCTTGTTATTGCTCTAAAAATACTTTTCTTTATTATATTAGTGAACTCTCATGCCTGCGTATTATTGTATTATATTGTAGTTAAGGAGAAGACGATCTAAGTTTGATTAACTTGTGTCTTATCCGTTTTGCTTTATGTTTTTGAGCAAATAAAATACAATGACTGTCACTTTTTCCTTTATTGCAAAATAGATGCAACAACAGATTTCAGAAAATGTTTTGAATTTTTTCTTTTTTAAAACTGTGAGAGTGAAAGAAGTTCCCTTCGATGGTCACACCTGGGTATACAGTACTTGCAGCTTCATAATTGGCAATATCATATTGATAAATATAGATGATGTTGAGTTGTCTAGAATATATCTTTTATATAACTAAAGACTCTGTTAGGTGGTCTTTTTTTTTCTTTTTTTTTGTGGTAATAAGCCGAATTCAAGTAGGAAATGTAAGGACATAAACATATAAATAATCAGACTATAAGCACAATACTACACAAGTTATACTATCTAGAAATAAGAATTTTTAATTTTTTTATTTATCTGAAAATTGAGACTAACTTTCATTCTTATCCGATTAAACAATAGCAATGTTTATGATGAACACTTTTAATTAATTTCATGTTTTGTTTTATTTTAACCATTACAAAAATTATTACAAAATTTCTAACAATAATTCTTTTGGTAAAATTCAGATAAAATTAAGAAAATCAGTAAAGAACATAAAAGAATGGAAATCCCATCACAGGGCCACAGTAAATTGGAAAATTATTTTAACTTAAAGAAGGATTTTACACATGAGCCTTACTTATTAATCAAATATTTTCATATCAGAAGGGCGATATGCAAAAATGAGAATAAGTGCTCATGATTTAAGAATAGAATAGGATAAAGCCTGTTCCTCTTCCTTTAGGTAATGGAAATCTTACGATTTCAGCTTTATATTTACCCTTATCTTTATCATATTTGGTATGTAAATCAGGAATGACCATACATAACAATTGTAATCCACGGACTTTTTGTTTGTAAACACCGAACAGAAATTAGCAGTACATTAACAATTTCTTTCAAATATTTCTTTTGCGTTTAATGCATGCATATTCCAATTACATGTCGGGGTATTTTGTTGAACTATTTCATTTCCGGGTATGTTTTTTTTTTTCAATTAAAAGGGGGCTCTAAGCACATGGTTAAAGGCCAAAGTGAGACTTGTCTATCATCTGACTTTAAGTAATACCTGCCTCTTACCTGCCTATACCTATTTCAGAATGGTCCAGTCTTGTCGATAAGCGATAAATATTATCCCTTTAAAAGTATGGAGCATTTTTAAAAGTATCTTTTCTTGCCATATGTATTGGAAATCATCAAATTAAAAGTGGCTCCAGAAGTGTATAATATTTTTACACAACCATGCAAAATCCGGTGCCGAAATATGCAATATTAAAGTTAGCAGAAGAGCATTCCCATTATGTAAAGGAAGTGAAATAGACTTTAGATATAGCAAAACTTACATTGAGAGATGCCATAGATTATGTCGATATTGTTTATCAAATGCTTCAAATGAAGTTGAAGATGAAGAACATTTTATTGTTAGCTGTCCATTGTATAACAAACAGCGAATTTTACTTTTTGATAAAATAGATCTTTTTTGCAAAAATTAAAAAAATCTGACAAGGGAAAATTTTTTTGGCTATTCACAAATGAACATTTGCCAAATCTAATACATTTTGGTAATTTCCACGAGCGGCGTCAATCAGATGTGGATTCTAAAAAATTCTAAAGATCTTCTCGAACAACTATCCTCTAGCAGTCTTACCCATTGCCACAGCATACAAACCTTTGATTTTTCTACTCTTTATACTACCCTGCCACACAATAAATTGAAAATAGTAATTTCGGATTTGATACATCAATGTTTCTGCACTAAAAACGGAGAACGCAGATACACTTATTTAGTAGTAGGGAAAGACAAAACATATTTTGTAAAGAACCACACTGAGTCAAACAAGAAGTACACTGAGAATGACGTAATCAAGATGTTGGAATATTTAATAAATAATATTTTTGTCGAATTTGGAGGCCGTGTTTTTCAACAGACAATCGGGATTCCCATGGGAACTAACTGCGCGCCACTTTTAGCTGATCTCTTCCTTTTTTCGTATGAGGCGAAGTTTTTACAAGGGCTTACACAGAAAAAAGAAAAACATTTAGCCCAGTCCTTTAATTTCAGCTTCCGCCAGATCTATCCCAATGAGCTTGAAATTAAAGAGACTACCGATACACCTACTTCAGCTTTTAATTTACATTGACGAAAATGGACGTTTGAAATCTAAGCTGTATGACAAACGTGATGATTTTAACTTCCCAATTGTGAACTTTCCCTTTCTGCGCAGCAATATACCTACCTATGGAGTGTACATTTCACAGTTGATTCGTTACTGTCGGGCATGCAGTTTATACAGTGACTTTTTAGTTAGACTAAAAAACACTGTCCCAAAAGCTGCTTAGTCAGGGATTTGTTCAGCCTTTGTTACTTTCATCCCTTCAGAAATTCTATGGCCGTCACCATGACATCATTGACAGATATGACGTGTCTGTGTCCCAAATAAAAACGGACATTTTCAGCTAGATTTCACGTCTTCACGGATTTGACATAATCGGATTTGACTCAACCCTGGATTGACTCACTGATAGTGTGGCGGGTGCCGCTAGCGGAGCAGGACATGCTTACCCATCCGGAGCACCTAATGTCACTCCCGGTTTTTATGGGAGTTCACACTGTCAGTACTTTAGTTTTTCGTGTTGTCTTGTATATCATACGGTATAATTTTAGTTTTGTCTTCGTCAGTGATGTTTGTGCTACCGATTTGTCCTTGTGATTGTTTCAATACTATAGAGATTTACAAAAAGCTTTTCAAAATTTTACCATGGTACTGTTTGAGGGTTAGAGAAGTTACATGTACCATGGATTTCATTGGTTTTTGTCTAAGGGTTAGAAAATGGCACTAACCAATCCGCTACAAAACAGACTTTTCAAAACACTATATGCCTCACTGATAGTGTGACGGGTGTTGCTAGCGGGGCAGGACATGCTTACCCTTCCGGAGCACCTGATGTCACTCCCGGTTTTCATGGGAGTTCACACTATGAGTGCCTTAGTTCTTAATGTTATCTTTTTATTTCCGTGCATTGTAGCTGTCTCACGTCCTTGTTTTGTCTTTGTTTTTATCTGTTACCGTTTTTGCCATGTCTTTGGACTTCGATTTTTGTAGTCATCGCTTCCCTTGTTCCTTCGGTATTCTACTGCCGTTGTTTCATTATAGAATGCTTTGAAATAAGAAACAAATGGATACCAAATGAATAATTTTTTCTGTAGTATTTTGCCTATTTTTATATATGCGATAGTTGAATAATAGGTTATTGATAAGACACAAACATAATGTGTCAGGCTCTGGTCTTCCCCTTAACATAGTTGACCAATAGTGGTCTATATATTTATTTGTTTGTTCTTATTTATGTTCAATCAAACGGTATGTTGCTATATTATGATGCCTTGTATGGGTTCTTGATTAGTTTAATAAAATTCTTATCTTATAACTAATTGAACTGTAAATTTACTTGAATGTTATATTTGATTGACTGTACAAGTGTTGTCTTTAAAAAAGTTAATATATAAAAAAAAATAATGAATACCCCAACTGGCTCATCTTTGAGTCTTTACTACAGAAAGTCCCATAGAAAGTAAAGGCTGCAACACGAGTTGATTTTGCAAAAATGTATAGCTCTTTTCAAAAAGTGTTGTAATCATTTCTTGCATTTGAACTCTCTCATCAAATAGAGGTACAAACACTCTTCGCTTCCGGTTATCACTCGTACGGCTGTCTAACAAAACACAAGTTAAACCCTGAATACATTTTAATTATAACAAAATTAGTGCAATGTCACAGTAAACCACAGTAAACAATGACATTGTAATCTAAATATGAACAGTTTTATGAACTGTCGTGTTGGGTTGATAACCGGAACTGTTTATTTGTATTTAAATGCCGAAACCGAAGGGCGGACTAAATTATCTTTTGAAAAAGCCTATACCGTTAACAGAATATTTTGGTCTGACTTCAAACAAGTACATCTGTCTGTAATGTCCAAAAAAAGATACCAAAAATAGGAGGCGTAGCAACAAAAATCTGAGTCTAGAGACATGACCAAAACCAGAACATGGAAAAACAATGAACACAACGCTCAAAATCAGAACACAACGCTCAAAATCAGAACACAACGCTCAAAATAAAAAACAACGCTCAAAATCAAAACACTCACAGTGTGAATTCCCATAAACAGAGAGTGACATCAGGTGCTCCGGTAGGGTGAGCATGTATTGCTCTCTAAACATATTTGTACATGTTTAATTTGTATGAAAGCAAAACTGCGAAGTTTCAAACCTCGTGGTTAAAACTGAGGGAACATAATTACTCAAAATGGTTGTTTTGCTTTCAGAGTATTGCTAACAAAAATGGCTCAGTTGATCTAATTTCAGCTTTTCATAAAATCATGGAAAAAATATATATCATTCAAAACTAGCAGATAAACTTGTTCAATGTATATAGAAACACCCTACAAATTGTAGGAGGAGTTGATTACACAAAATGGGTAATCTGTCAATAGAATATTGTAAAAAAAACAAAATATAAGTTACTAAAAACACACTTAATGTGTTTATTTATTTATGATACATATTTAAGTATACAAATTGAGAAGACACGCTTAACTGCTTGTGATTTGTGTGGCATGAACTGAAGTGGTTATAAAAATTCATAGTAGAGAAAGATTTCTATCTAAATGGTATTAATATAATAGCTATCGAGCACACATATATCATCTCAATTTCTTGACCGTAGAGTTTGTATGTCACGACGTATTTTCTAGTGATGTGACATATCCTATTCGGACTGAACGCTGGATATTTTATTGGCAGAATGAGGATGCCACAAGATGGAGCAAATCAAGATTGCCCATCCCGATCATATTGTGGAAGTTTACACTAGCAAATGCATTGTTATATAGTGGTGTAAATATTCAGTCCTGTTATGTTGTCTAGATTTACAAAAAAAAAAATTTTTTCAATTATTGATTTCGTTCGGTTGAGCTTCTAATGTAATTATTTCTTTGAAACATAGACCATGGATATCTCTGAAATTTGTATGAAGATTCAGTAGTGAGTTGTTTGTAAGTTTATAAATGTAATTAAGACATGAGCACAAAGCACAACCAACTAACAAATCTGGAGACGTCGCATATCATCTGTTCCTATTTGCGCGAATGACTTTATTCTCTGATTTTTTTTTCCAGAAGTAAAAAGGTAAATATAATCTATGTCATAAGCATTTTGCATTAACAGAGATTTTTTTTTTTTTACATTGTGTCGTTTTAGTATGAAAAATACAATTCTACATGTTTATTCATACGTGAAAATTTAACTGATCAACGGAAACGGAAAAGATTTTACTTATTATTTAAATATCATTATTAACTTAATGTAGCGGGGTACAAGTATTTGATCGCATTGCATGTCAGAAATCCGGGACCGGTAAGATTTTATTATATTATTGAAATTCTTTTTAATAATTTAAAAATGTCTGGAGATTGCGAGCATAATTCTTTCAAAAGTTGACGTTGATATATGTAAATTAGATTAATTATTTTTCTCCACATGTGACAACATCAGCAATGAAAGGATATGGAGTAAATGTACATGAGACAAAGTCTCTATGCATACATGGTAAAACATTGTACGTTCTCAAGAACTAATGAATTTAATATAATTCTGAAAGATTAATCAGGATAAGACGATGTTTCGGGCTAGCACTTAAGTGATATACTGGGATTTGTAATAGCCCAGTGGCAAATGAACCATTCGATAGACTGAGATATAAAAGGTGAAGTAAGGCTTTATTCTTTCGAAGAAAGTTGAATCAGGTTCAAATAGAGTTTTATGTGAAAAACAAAATGTGATGATTTCTTATTTGTTTAAATATGACCCTTTTGGGCAGTAAGTGTATGCTTAATAATTTTAAATCTAAATCGAAGTACTTTACTAAATGTTTAGACATAATCGGTGGACATGCGAGAATAAAGACTTTTTTCTTGGACTTAAAAATGATAACCGTAAAAAGTTATTATTTATACACCATGCACAATATGCCCATGCGATTCCTCCAGTTTTTAATGGTATTGTATCTTATTATGTTAACTACATAATATGTTAATTGGCACATAAACAGTGGTCAATTTCCAGTGTTTTACTTAATGGGTTGTTACTGTCTATTCCCCGGAACAGATGCTTCAATGTTTGATTATCCATTTATTGATTAAGAAATACATCGTTGATACATAATGTATAGTAACAGATACACACTTGCTCTTAGCTTGGACAAATAGGAGAGAAATTATATTGTGAGAAAGCAATTCATTATTAATGTAATGGTACATGTGTTGTTTGAAACATTATTAAGTCAATGGAGAAACATACATGGAAGGTAAGGGATACAAGCATTATATATTTGTCTAGGTATAAGTAAAGGGCTACACAAAGCGCAACATGATACGACTGCAGCAAAAACTAGGGTATATATATATATATAAGTGTTGAAAAGAAATGACTATGTACATTGTCATATGATTTTTTTTATTCATATTCAACAAAAAAAAAATTAAATCTAATTCTTCAAAATATGAAACAAATAAAAACAGAAAAAATCTGATAAAAAATGAAAATTTAGAGTCTGCATAGCTCGGAAAGAGAAAGGTCAATTTAAAATTCTTCGACACATTTCTGAAAATTTACTTCTTGAAGAATCCATAGACGCAAATAACAAATTTTGACATTTGTCCTTGTTGAGCCCAACTTATATCGTAAATGGTAAATGCGACATAAAATTCGTTCACAAACTGAAGCTTGAGAATTTTTCAAAGAACCCCATGAAAATCTTTTCAATAATAAGTTTCTACAGCCAATTATGTGGTAACACCAAATTTAAGCCTTTTTCGGTCTCTTATTCCGAAACAGCTGGGGTCACGGACCCGAATTTAAGACTTCAGCTAAGCTTCAACGTGTACCAAGACAGAATTTTATAATAATGATCAATTCTATATAACCATAATTTTCCTGTGCAATTGCGTCATACCATTATACCATGAAGTTTCGTTATGATATTAATAGAATGTTCAGGTTTGATTGAATGCGAAATCAATTGTTTGAAAGATGAAGAAGAATTTTTACATAACATTGGCGGATACAGGGAGTGGGTTCCCCTCCCCCCTATTTTTCTGGATTTTTTTTTAACATTCGTGCAGTATTGAGGTTAAAATTAACAAAAGTGGTAAAAAAGACTGGAACCCCATCTGAACCTCCTTTTTCCGACAGCTGGACCCACCGGTGTATAATTCGATTTTTTCTTGTTTTGTTTGCCACATTAGGATTTGACACATACATTGATAGTATAGAAAATTCAATGAAAAAAATTATCACGTCTTGTATAATGTGTCTGTTAACCCTCGATATACATCCAAATCAATAGATATTGTATGTAGTATATTCACAATACGACTTTCTCTTTAAATAGTGATATCTGTGTATTGACGCAGAAGTACACGGCATATACTTTGAGGGCTCGGTCTGTTTTTGTTGGATAATGGAAAGAAATGGTTTGCAAATCTTCGATATAAAACATGAAAATACGGAAATAACACAAAGACAATACAAAATATTAAGAGCACAACAGATAATCACCAGAAGCTCTGTAAGGACATGACACTTGTGATATACTAGGATATGGTAATCTGGGGTCAATTGGTTGTGTGTCTGGAGGTTACCATAACACTACACATCTGGAAGAAGATTTTTTTTATATTCAGCCCGGTTTGCCTCGTATCAAGGGTGTAGTTGCTTCTATAAACAACATAGTCTTACTTCGTCTCATACGCCACATATCAAAGACTTGGTACATCTAGATAAGTGCACATTAAAGTTTCCAATATTCTGTAAACCAGAGAAAATCCCCCGAGGAAATATGATAACAACATGAATAACAATTTAAAACACACAACCAGGATAAATAAAAGATGGCTGTATATATGTGTTGGAAATAGGATTATAAAGCTAGGAAAAATCATTAAGCGTTTGGTACCAGAGGTACTTTCAATATTAAAGGTTCTCTTTTTTAAATTAAGAACGCGGCAAAACTCGTATCAATCTCAAAAAGTATATACTTGGAGAATAGGAATCACTGCATGGATAGCTAGGAACAAACAAAATGAAGTGTGTTCCAAGTCATGGAATTATTTGTTAATATTTAAGTGTATGAAACATTTCAAAGTTAAGAATAAATTAACAAAAAAAAGCACAGTCCGAAAATTTATTGCTGTGGTCAAGCAAGTGGCATTTACACCCCAAGCTGTTTACCTTTCGTACAAAGACAACTTTTTGTCAGGTTTCACGTCTGATATATCTACAATGTAGACATTTGACATCGATGAATCTAACACATTGTGTAAGCTTGGGATGTAAATCTTGACTTCATTACAATAAAAGTTTTGCCACTTCCTTGACCGCAGCAATAATAAAAGTGTTCTTTCAAAACGCCAATCCTAACTCAATATAGCCCTTTCCATAAAGTGTTGTTATATTTTCCTGTATTTGAACTCTTCCATCAAATGGAAGGACAACACTCTTCGCTTCCGGTTATCACTCGTACAGTTGTCTAACAATACACAAGTGAAACCCTGAATACATTTTCATTCCAACAAAATAAGTGCAGTGTCACAGTAAACAATGACCTAATAATCTAAATCATGAAATGTGTTCAAAATTAGCAACACTTGCCGTGTTGGGTTGATAACCAAAACTTTTCCATTGTATTTAAATGCCGAAACCGAACAAGGTACCAAATTTTTTTTTGAAAAGACCTATAGTGCCAACACTGCCAACCAATTATTTTTCTGACAAATTATTTTTTATGCTTGCAGAGTATGGATACAATAAAAGATTTGTTAACAAGTGCAAGAAATCTTATTGGTTTATGGAAGCCCCAAGAAACGCTGTCTGTAGAAGATGTACCACTATTCCTTCACGAGCCAGGTATCATCAAGGGATACAGACTAACAAATCAATCTTGGTTTTACTATGCGAAAAGTGTATTCCATTTACATAATGAAACTTTTAATGTATGGACACATCTTATAGGGTTTTATATAATGTGGATTACACTTGCAAAATATGCCATGGTGTATAATTTTTGGGAAGACCAGGAATCGTGGCCGCTGTTGACGTTTGGCGTGTGTTGTCTGATCACCATGGGAACCAGTACTTTTGCACACATCTTTCATTCAAAATCAGAAACAATTCATTACACTGTTCTATTTATAGATTATATTGGTGTGTCTTTTTATGGATTTGGTATGGGCTTGCTTGGACTATATGTCTTTTCGGACGACCAAACCTACAATGCCCTTGAGTCACTGACGTTCGTATCGTTATGGTTGTACGCATTTTTTGATTATGCACTTATGTGTATTGTAAAAATAAAGTATAATGAGAAATGGCACAGAAAATACTGGATTCTTTTCGCATTTGTTATCTATGGTTTGATTGTAACAATTCCTATAGGACGCCGGTACTGGATATGCTTAACTGATAGCACGTGCAGTATATCCTCACTCAACCACCTGACTGCAATGTATTGCATGTTTTTGCTCATGGGATTTACATACGGAAGTCATCTACCAGAACTGATCTTTCCTGGGATATTTGACATTGTTGGACACAGCCACCAGTGGTTTCATATAGTATCGACAACTTCACAAATTTTCCAATTACATATCGCTCACACTGAAACTTCCAAGAGATTGCATCACCATGGAAATCCAGATTTAAAATTTTTGATGTTATCCTCTTTGTCACTTCTCTTATCTCAGTTATTTTTCTTGGTATTAATACGGAAGTTTTTCTTCAATAAGAAGGAATCAAAGAACGAATAATCTTTCATTTTTTTTAATATTCTTATTTTATGCAGTGCAATTTTTTTTTATTAAATGCATGGGCTCAAATATTTATTCCTCAGGATATTGTTTAAATTATGCACATCTTTTATACATTTTTTTAGTTGTGAAATAAAATTGTTATATTTTTTCTTTTTATATTATTGAAAGTGTTTAAGCGTGTTTAAACAACGTTACTTAATTGGTTATGATAATGCCTTCGGCTTCGCCTCGGACCAGATTTTGGTACATTGGACTGATACTTGGATAGAAATCAATGTTTGTTTTGAAAAGGTTTGTATAACATTTATATGTAAGAATGTAAGACTTTATTTGTGTGATATACAAGAACAGCCAATGTTAACTACTAAACATTGAATTATTTATTATGAAGTGATGTTTCAACACTCTGTGCGTATTCCCAAAGGTCTCCATATATTACTAATAACTAAAGGTAACACTTTATATGAAATAATCGTAAAACGCAAAGCAATATGGCTTAAATGCATATCATACTTAAACTCCCCTATTATATACCTTTTATATAGCCATTTTCATCGGGTTCGAGAACTTTCCCATTTCATTAGTTTCATATTAACAAGAATTAAGCCCACATAAATAACTTTGTTTTTATCTCAAGTTGCCATAGCCAAGCCCACACAAATAACTTCGTTTTTATCTCACATTGTCATAGCCAGGGTGAGCTTTTGCCACTAATCGCCCGTCCATCGTTCGTCCGTCGCTTCTCCTTCAAAGACCCCCTCCTCTGAAACCGTTAGGCAAATTTAAACCGAAGATGATTATGAAAGCCATTGAATGGTCCCCTTTTAAGTTTATACCTTATCCAAGATGGGGGACATAGTTTAAAATAGGGCCCTACCATAGAGGAAACAACAATTTAGCTTATCTTTTGTTATCTGGGAAACATATATCCCATAGCGATCCACATGATGGGATGTCGACCGTAAAACTTCTGGAGGGATGATTTCAAGTTTTGGGTAACATACCCTTGTTTAAGTAGCCTATTTGTGAGCAACCGGGCTCTATCACTGTATCGACCACATGCTCTTGAATAACGAATGAGCTGGTAGGTGTAAACTGCGTATGTCGGCGCCGTTGGGATGTTGCTACAAAGAAAAGGGAAGTTGACGATTTGAAAAGTGAAGTCGTCGCGTTTGTCGTACAGCTTAGTTTGAAGTCTACCACTGTTGTTAATTTGTTGATGAAGGTCAAGGAATGAGGCCAATGTTGAAATGTCTGTAATATCCTTAATTTCGAGTTCTTTTGGATAGATCAAAAATGGAGAAAATCACCAAAGTGATGGTGGTTAAGTGACCAATTATTATCTATATAGCGGAAGCTAAAATTGAAGGATTGGGCCTGTTTTTTATCTCTATTTTGAAGAAGTCTTTCGATGAATGAAGCCTCATAAGAGTTGAGAAAGAGATCGGCAAGGAGAGGTGCACAGTTTGTGCCCATTAGAATTCCGATAGTCTGTTGACTTAGGAATCTACGATCTTTTAGATTCTTTTAGACCCATATTCATTGAATTGACACTACCAGTGGAGGACTGTATTTATTGCCATGTACTAAGTATAAAAGTAGAGCTGTACTCCAATGGGTATTATTTTCTGAGGTGACAATTTTTGCAACTTCGGTGGCAAAAGAAGTTCGTCTTGCATGGAATTTTTATTTTGTGGTTATCACTATTATGTTTCTTTAAGTTCTTACTAGTTAAGATCAGTTTAAACTGGTCCTGATGTTTTTGATCAGAATTATCTAAAAAAAATTAAGCAACGTTCATTGTTAAACTTGGTCACGGTTCGAGCTATTTGTTCAAACTATTTAAGTAATCAACAAAAAAAAACTGTTATGATGACGAAAGGAGGTGCTAAATGCGAACATTTTCGAATTTACCTTTTAGCAAATATCATTATATAATAAAGACCGATTCCAATGTTACATGCCGAGAAAAAAAAACAACTTTAGCTTCACATAAATCCTGGTGGGATAGATTTTACGGCAATTATCTCTGTTGCAGGTCACTTCTTCATGCTCAATTTATAACATCATAAATCAGACTGAAAATTCAATTTTCACTTGCAAATTTCCAGTCCTTTACTATTAATTTGGAACTGCGATTCCAGTGTAAAAAACGTCAAAACGGATGATTCAGTTCTAAAAATTAACAAATTCGGAACATTATTAAGTCCTCATAGAGTCCCTTCTAAATTCGTATATAGTTCCTATTTATTTTATCTCTTCATTTTGTTGATCTTATATGATTGCTCCTTTTGTTTTAGTATGTTTTTGGCTTGATTGAAAGAAGGGACAATGGAAAAAATATTAGAAAATGAATTTGATTTTAATGGAGTGATTTGGTGGGGTGCAAAAGGGGGAACTTTCCTGTTTTCGGAAGACCAGTTTTATCACTCTGTTTGAAGTTGAATAAAAAAGATCCCGGAACAAGAATTTTCCACTTTTTTATTTCTTATTTTATAATCTAAGAAAACGTATTAATATGCAAAATCACATTTGGTTTGAATAGGTGCATTTTTAGACTTTAATTTCAAA
>MJUU01019726.1:77350-90179 GCA_002080025.1 Modiolus philippinarum
ATATGTAAAACAAGAAAATTAACTTTTTTCAAAAGCCATAGTTGCTTTAATTATAAAAGTGTCTTCTTTTGCAGCTAGAATGTTTAATCATCTAACAAAAAACAAAACAAAAACAAACAAACAAACAAACAAACAAACAAACAAAACAATACAAAACAAAACAAAAAAATGATCTTCACAAATACTGGCTTTCATTTAAACTGTTTTCCAATGAATTAACTTCAAGTTGTCATTTTTAAACATTTAATTAATATTTGTGAAAATATTTGTGAAATAATGTTACCATACTTTATCCAAAACACTGAAATTTAATGTTATTGTAATAATTGTTGTTTCCATTGATTGATTGACGTAAGTTTCAATGGAAATTGACTCAAATCCGGCGGTCCGATCTCCAGCCGATATTGACCGTCAATATCAGAAAATTGGACCGGCGCTTTCAATACTCTATAATTCTACATGTCAGCTGATCAGTACTAATCCAATGAAATCTCAGAATTTTTAACTGATATGCAATAACTTACAATATTGTAATTGGCGAGTCTCTGATGTAATATCTAACCATATTATAATTGGCGAGACTCTAATGTAATAACTAACCATATTGTAATAGACGAATTTCATATTTACGGGATGACTGCTAATTTAGCATGTTTTTCAAAGGGACGTCACTCGCTAACACCCGTCATTCTGGTTTTCGGTCTCATTGGGGAAAGGACGGTCAGTAAATATTTTCTCTGGCAACGGTTACGATTTTCACTGTGGTAAGTACCCGAATAGCTTGAAATAATTTATTTAAAGACAATCGAGATAATACCCCTAGTCCAGTGATAGATACCCATGTATTCAAAATCTACTGCTGTCCCTTATCACAATGGAACCGTAAACCTGACTGTCGGGTCAGAAGGTTACTTCCCTTTGTGGAAAACGTTATAAAAACGGAGCCAAAGTCGGGATAAGAAATAAACATGAAAGTGGTCTATTGGCAAGACTCTAGTGAAATATAAAAATGTAATTGGCGAGACTCTGATGTAATCTCAAACAATATTGTATTTGACGAGACTCTGATGTAAAATCTAACCATATTGTAATTGGCAAGACACTGATGTAATATAAGAAATTGTAATTGGCGAGACTGTGATGTAATATCTATCAATATTCTATTTAGCGAGACTATGATGTAATATCTAACCATATTGTAATTGGCGAGACTCTGATGTAATATGTTACCATATTTGATTGGCGAGTCCGATGTAATATCTAACCATATTGTAATTGGCGAGACTCTGATGCAATATCTGACCATATTGTAATTGTTGAGACATTGATGTAATATCTAACCCTATTGTAATTGGCGAGTCTCTGATGTAATATCTAACCATATTGTAATTGGCGAGTCTCTGATGTGATATAAAAAAATGTAATTGGCGAGACTCTAATGTGATGTCTAACCATATTGTATTTTGCGAGACTCTGATGTAATATATAAAATTGTTATTGGTGAGTGTCTGATGGAATATCTTAACATATTGTAATTGGTGAGACTCTGATGTTATATCTAACCATATTGTAATTGGAGAGACTCTGATGTAATATCTAACTATATTGTAATTGGCGAGACTCTGATGTAATATCTAACCATATTGTAATTGGCGAGACTCTGATGTAATATCTAACCATATTGTAATTGATGAGACTCTGATATAACATTAAAAAATGGCGAGACTCTGATGTTATATCAAACAACATTTTAATTGGTGAGACTCTGATAATAATAACTGACAGTATTTTAATTGGCGAGTCTCTGATGTAATGTCAAACATTTTAATTGGCGAGACTCTGGTGTGGTATCAAACAACATTTTATTTGGTTGCACTATATCTTAATACATTTTATTAGCGACACTCTGATGTAATATCAAACATTTTAATTTGTGAGACTTCGATGTGATATCAAACAAAGATTTTAATTGGTGAGCCTTTGATGTAATATCAAACATTTTATTGGCAAGATTCTGGTGTAATATCAAACATTTTAATTTGTGAGATTGCGATGTGATATCAAACAATATTTTCATTGGCGAACCCATAATTTAGTATCAAACATCATTTAAACAAAGATTATCTGTAAGGACCACAAAATTTAATATAGGTTGCGAAATAACATTTCACAGATTTTGCTGATATTTATCTTATAGTTTGATATTATAGGAATGAAAGTAATTTTGGAGAAGTTTATCAATGTGTAAACGCGGTCGACTCGCTCAAAACTAAATAAAGTCCGACTTTATGTAGAGTTTGTGAGTGAAAGGCCGCGCTTACACATCCATAAACTCCTCCAAAATTACTTTTATTTATTATAATTCCAATCCATTGAACTTAAAACAATGTTTTCACTGAATTTGACGTCATCATATACTGCGCAATTTGACCTCGGAGTGTATTGATGGGCAAGAAAAGTTTATCGAGAAAATTATTTCTTTGTTATTCATGACATGACCAATGAAATTTGACGAGCAACGTAAAAGTAGGAATTAAATATGAAATTACACGTAAGTAAGTTCGGGTGACTTCAAATAAAAGATAGATTTTTTTTTTCTTTTTTTTTTCTTTTTTTTTCTTTTTTTGACTGTGGTCGAAAGTTCATTAAACGTACTCTGAACATTTTAGTGAACATCAAAAGGTCAATGCACTCATTTGTTCGGAAAATAGCAAGGTCTTGGCCTTTTTTTAAAAAGTCTATACAGGGAGAAAATAAAATGTTGATACTCTTGATATATATAAAGCGATAGATTTTGATGAAAATGTAGGACACAGTATGTTAAGAATTCACTTCATTTGGAAATATGAAATAAAAATTAGGGTCAACGATCATATCCTTTTGAGAAAAAAGAACATGAAATCCTATTATTTTCTATTTTCCATCAGTAATCATTTATCAATTAACTATATATTGAAATCATTTCGATGACATTTTGATTTTGATTCCAATTTTCATAAGAAACGCAAGATAGTTCTATTGCCAAAATAAAATTCAAATTCTTTATTGTCATTAATTCAATGTTTGTGACAAACAATAAACAATAAGTATATAACAAACAGTTAACAATATCAACAAGTTAATCAACCTAAGTCCCCTGATCTCAGTTTCATAGACTGCTTTAAAAAGGAACCTTTATATTTTACTTGTTGGTTGGAAGCTTGGTTTAACACTATCGACCAAGTGCGAATCGATGGGATCATTATAAGAGTCTAAACAATAGATGAGATTCCGATAAAGGAATTATTACTGTATTAAAATCAAAAATGTTTACGACAGTAAAATTTTTTTTTTCATTAATTGCAAATATTGTTTTGACTATCATAATGATCTCGTCGATTCGGACTTTGTAGATAGTGTTTAATAAGTTTTTAATTTTTTGTCTGTCAAGTTTAAGAAATTTGGACCAAGTTTGTGTGGGTCAGGCAAGTTCAATATTCGTTTTCTCTTGAGCACTCACCAAAGACTCGTACTCGCAAGTTAGTCACCCAATTTTGTGTGCTGAAGCCCAAGCTTGTAACATTCATGTACACAAGTTAGTTTATCTTACCTGCACATTGTTATATTCGTGCGCGTAAGCAAACAACTAGGTCACTCGCTTGCTATAGTTGGCGACTCGTGCGTAAAATTTGCATGACTAATTCTCGTACCTACAAGTTTTTTTAAAAGTAGTTAAATTTGCAATTTTTTAATAAACATTGACGAAACTTGCATGTTGGGATGATGTAACGCAAAAATGAAAAACAAAAACATACTAATACCTAAACTGTTCTATTTTTTGTTTGGTTTAATTAATATATTTCAGTAGTATCCGTATTGTTTGTTCCTTTTGACTTTTTAAGTATTTGTACTAATTGTACATGTAATTGTTGTTCGCCTTTCTATCTATTGACTCATCTCTATAGTTCGGAACTTTTCAAGACTGCTACTTAATTCCCGATTAAAAATTATTTGCATCTGTCTGTCCAGGGAAAATGCAAGACAAATAAAACGCTGGAAAACCCTGTAAAATAACGCAAATACGAAGTTATTGTATTTTCTTACAAATGGGACATACTTTTGGACATTGTAATTCGTTTGGTTTACAAGATATATTAAAGAAATTCTAAACCATTATATATTATTTTAAAGAGAAATAGTTGTACAATTTATTGCATACATTTTCAAACAGTGAGTTTAAATATAGTGTTAAGAAACACGGTCCTGGAATAAAATTCGCGCTTTTAAACACTGGGACATTTTTTTGGACATGCGAAAATCGACGATTTAGATACTATACCAGTGATATTAAACAAAAAATAGTTTAATGTAATTACTACGCAATTATACAATTATTTTGTTGTAAAAAAAAAAATGTTTATTTACGCCTATTTAAGTTCGGAAAAATATGGCTTTAAACTATACATGAATGTACGATAAACTAGATGGGACACGTATGTCCCGGTCAGTTTTCCTTCTGTCTTTCCTTTATACAAAATTCAAACGACAAAACTGATTGATATCATAATCTTTTGATGGTGTACTGTGCGCTTGCAAAAACTGGCGAAGAATCGCGGAAATTTGAATGATTGTGGGTCTGGCTATTCAGTAAATCACGAATTCAGTGTAACGCGGGACAGCATAAAAATGACGTTGTTGCCATAATATAAAACATCAACACATTTAAAATATTATTACCATTAGAAAATATTTGATATAATCGAATTCTATGCAAAACAAGCTTTTTATTGATATGAAATAATGCCATGGTAATGAAATTCTAAAGTTGAACATATATAATGTAGAAGCTTATTACGACGCTTAGTTGAAAGTATCACCAATATCTTGCGCGACGTCTTAGCAATTGGAATTATTGACCTATAAATCACAAAAATAATGCTAATTTATCATTATTGGTCTCCGTTGCCTTGGTAACCCTGGCGTCAATTTTTGGTCATTTAAAAAAACCCTAAAATAGACAAAATTCAAATATTTCAAGGAAGATTAATGCATATCATAAATAATTTTGTATGTGGTTAATTTGGAGCATTATGGGCCATCTCCAAAACAATTTAAAAACAAATTACCTAAATGAGAAGTCAGAACGAGGCTAGCTAAGATTTCAAGGAATTGGTCTATTTTCTCTGCAAATTTTCGACAAAATTATATCAATTTTGTCGCTTTCAGCCTGTATTTGTAAATAAGGCACCAACTGCATAAACTTGATATGGCTATTTTCTCATAGAGCTAGGTTAGTCATTCAAAATATCCCCGGGTGACTGGTTTTGACGTACCTAAGGGTCACTAGTAGATATGTTATCATCTTCTTTGGCCATTTTGATCGTATCACAATCTTAACAGGCTGAACAAAATTTAGTTAAGACAGTGTAAGATATTCAATCGTATTTTAAGATAATATTGTTTTCAAGGAGAATCAAGACATGTTCAGTTTATCAGGATCTAGCAAGATATCTGAGTTCAAGGGCGATCAAGATGTGTTCTGTTTGTGCAGATCAAACAAGATCAAATCGAGACCTTGTTTGATCTTAACAAACTTAACTCGTCTTGATCGTTCCTGAACACAATTAACATGTTAATCTTATTTGATATTAAAACATCTTAACACGTCTTTGATCGTCCTTGAAATCAATCATCTTGAAAACCAACTTAAAATCTAACACTGTCTTAACAAAATTGTGTTAAACCTGTCAAGATTGTAATAAGATCAAAATAGCCGAACAAGATCAAAACATATCTGCTAGTGGGTATTTTTCTGCTTTAGTGTAATTTTCATCAAAACTGGTTATGTTACATGTTTTCTTGTGAAAACAAAACATTAATAATCGATTAGTATCCAAACTTTATGGTGTTCCGTGCACAAAGAAAAAAATGCAGACCATTTAACGAATCATACCGAATCTTGATAACCGCCATCAAAAGTACCTGAAATGACGCTGGGTTGGGGTCTTCAAGAGAATTTTTTGCTGCGGTCAAGGAAGTGGCAAAACTTGCTTGACCGCAGCAATGTTTTTTCATTGCTTCTCTGTGATTCATGACGGATGCCATTCAGACAAATTTTACAATTGTTGAAAAACAAATTTATTTTACTATTTAATGTAAAATATCAGAATACATAAGATGTACGTACCAAACATTGCACAAAAATGTGCATGTATCTCGGAAACAAATATATAAGATAAGACATAACACTTCTAGATTAAATTTCTTTCCCATACTCGACAAGTTTCCATGAAAGGTTTATGAATTCTAAATTAAGGGCTACGCAGAGCTCAGCATGATGCGACCGCAGCTTGTCGACCACTGAAATTTGAACAAGTGTATATTAAAATAAATTTGGACACAGTAAAGAGGTTGACACAATAAGGAGCTTGATACAGTAATTAGATGGACACAAATTAAGGGGGAAATTTCAACCCTTTTGACCCCATATTTCTAAAAAAAATAGTAAGAGCTACACAAGATCTGTTGACTACCAACTAAAAGCTGACATCAAGAGAAATCCAAGAGAAAAATCCCATATAAATCTGAGGAAAAATAAAGATTTCACATATTTCTAAAATTTGCAATTTTTGCCCCTACGACCCGTTATCTTAGAAACGGCAAGAGTTATGCCAAACATTGACATACTTGTGAAGGCTTAGAATGAGAGGAAAAAAATCCCATCGAAATTCGGTGAAAAACAAAAACTTTAGGTAATCTGCATGTTTGCAATTTTTGCCCCGCTTGGCCCCCCATATTTCAGAAAGGACACAAGTTACGGAAAATTTGATGGTGTAGCGCTGTATTAATTTTTCATGAGGGATCAATTCCAAAAAAAAAAAATGCATCAAAATCAGACTTTAAAATTTTTTTTTGAAATTCGCCCCTTTTTGGCCCATTTATCTCATAAACGGTACATGCCATGTGAAATCTATTATCATGATACAGATTGGAAATTTCCTAAGGAGCACACTGAAAGAAATCAAATCTTAATCGATAAATAATAAAGATTCTACGGTCAAATGTGAAAACACCCAATTTAACCCCTTTTTGGCCCCTATTTCTAAAACGGACAGGACCAGGAGAGGACATTATTACTCTGGCTTGAGCATATGCCAAAAAACATTTATATTAGAATTTAAAATTAATCTGTCCATTGGAACCAAAGTTTTGCTGTCCACACACACGGAAATACCAAATTTAACTCCTTTTTGGTCCCTTTTTCTGAAACGGGCAGGATCCAGAATTCGAAAAAAAAGGTTCTTAGAAATGTGCCAAAAACATCTTATCAAAATTTGATCATAATCCATCCATTAGAACCAAAGTTATGCTGTCCATAGACACGAAAATACCCAATTTCACCCCTTTTTGTCACTTTTTCAGAAACCGGCGAGGTGAGGAACCCAAAATTATAACCCGGGAGTAGGCTTGTACTTCGGTATTTAGTTACTCATACTAAAATTTGAAAATGATCCTTCTACTTGAACCAAAGTTATGCTGTCCAGCCTCGCAAATACCCAATTTAACTCCTTTTGGCCCCTTTTTCTGAAACTGGCAGGGCCACGAACTCAAAATTAAAACCCGATCTTAATCGTGTAGCAAGACATCTCATCCTAAAATTTGATGACGATCCTTCAAATTAAACCAAAGTTATGCTGTCCACAGACGCCGATGCCGACGACGGACGACGACTGCGCCATACCATTATATGACCGCAAAATTTTGCGGTCGTATAAAAACATATCATACAGAGCAGCGGAGTCTATTTGGTTTGTCTGTCTAAGATCAGTCGGTTTCCGGTGTTGATGAAAATCGTAAATTTTGTGTGAAATTTAGAAAAGTCTATCTGCTATTTTGACAGGCCTTAGAGATCATTTAACTTCTGCGCTCTATTTACAATAAAATATCAAAGAAACTAAAATAATTAATGACGTCATTACTTACGTAGACGAAATAAAATTTGATGCCTTATTTCAGGTCTGCGTCAAAACAGGTCACCGGACGATATAAAAAGATCTTTGTGGGATAAGAATTAGTGTCCTAGAAATTTAATGTTAAAGTTGGTTACCACGGAAAAAGGGCAAAATGGTCATTTCTGTTGATGAATAGAAAAAAGAAGGGAAACGGGGAATGTGTCAAAGAGACAACGACCCAAACGGGAGCAACAACAACTCAAAGCTACCATAAGATCTTCAATGAACGGTGAGAAAACCCCACACCCTACGAGATTAGTGTTTGTAAGGGCTAGATCAAATCACCATTCATTTTATCTCACATTAGACATCTTTCAGTTTTATTATAATCTTGAAACAATTTCAAGGTCAATGTTAAAAAATGGATAACAGGAAACACCTACAATGGCTGAAAATTATAATTACATGCAACAATTTGCAAGCGAACTACACAAGAAAAACACGTATAAGACAAAAGACAAACGTAGACAACGATAGGAACTCGGGACAGCCGGACTTTGTACCGGCATTAGCAAAAGCCAGCGGGTACCCAAACCTCCCCTTTATATGTCCTTTTTCCCTATAGTATAAAAACATACGAATAAAACCCCATACAGGTAGACTACTAACTCCATGACCACAATCTTGAAAGGAAAGAAAAAGACTATACGTAATTTTGAAAGATGGGTCAAGGGGTGCTCGCCGCTAAACTGCCGGCTAGCTCAAGGAGCCTAGTCTGCTGGTAGAGCACTGTCGCACTACGGACGAAATATCAAAACTTCCCGAAGGGTTTGGTCAAGAATCATCATAAGTTTCAGTAGACATCGGCAGTATCAGTTAGAGGCAAGTATGTGTGCAAAATTTTCAGGTCACTAGGTCTCGAAGCTAATTTAACGGATGCAAGCAGAATATCTTGCCGATATCCCTATAACGTAAAGAATGTAAGTTACGTCCCAGTTTTTCTGGATTTTTAATTAATTTCTGGCATTTTTTTAACAACATTTCCGTAAAATTGAGGACTAGAAATGCCTATAGTAATAAGTTGTTTACGAGTAACGCCATATTTAGATATAACATGTTCATATCTATTACAAAACTTCTTAAATGTATTCAACAACTTATGAAATCTGTAACCTTGTCGTAAAAGTTTGGCTGTGATAGTACGGTTACGTTCATTGAAATCATCAAGAGTAGAACAAACTCGTGCGAATCGTACCAATTGAGAAATATACACCCCGTAGGATGGAGCAAGGGGAATGTCGCCGTCAAGAAAAGGGAAATTAGTAATAGTGAAATCAAAATCATCCCTTTTATCATATATTTTGGTTTTGATTTTAACAGAGTCAATAATGATAGTCAGAAGGGCGACATTTGGAATCATTGTTAGCTTTGTTTAATTTCAGTTGTTGTGGATAGATAATATCTACATAATCAAAAAATTGGGGATTATCAATAGTGAGGATATCGTCAATACACCTGCTGTTATCATTGAAAATGGAAATAAGTTTATCACTGTTAGGTATGGTTCCGTTTTGAAGTTATTTCATGAAATCTCGTTCGTAACAGAAAAGAAAAAGATCTGCAATGGGAGGTGCATAATTTGTACCCATGTGAATACCTATGACCTGTTGATAAATAATGTTGCCAAAACGAACAAAAATATTGTCCAGCAAAAGATTGAGTGCATTAATCATATCATCACATGTCAAGGAACAATGATTATTAGAGTTTATATTGGAGAAGATCCTTGCTTTTTGTTAGAGCAAATGAACTACAGACAAGAAAATTTAAAAGACCATTTAATAAGTTGTCCCAACTTGGTTTAATCAAATTATGTGTAAGGGTAGTATTTCTGACATGAAAAATTTACCTTGCCTTTTATAGAAATTAACTGTTTTTATCAAAATTCAAACCCCTTAAAAATACTAAGGCTTCATTCCTTGTATGGCACTCGGTAGATGTCCTCGCTACTGGATTTGGCCTACTATTTCGATGTTATTTGGTAATGGGTACTTCTTTTTGACTACTTTTGGATTATGGCTTTCCATTTTATTTGATTTTAATGCTGCTGATGAGAGGTTACTAATTGAAACACGTGTACGGCATAACAAAATTTACTGTTTTTTCTGCAATTTTCCTTGTTGCCATGGTAACTCAACTTTAGCACGAGGACACTTGTTCTTACCCCATCAAGATTTTTAAATTTCCTTAAGGTAGTTTGATCCTAATAAAAATATCAGACAGAAATTTTTTCTTTTAAGATATTTTGTAGGTCTTAACCTATATGTTCAAAAAATAAAATAAAAATGATGTGTCACCGATCATCTTTTCCTGTTATCCGGCTTTGAAAATCAGACCAAATTCAGTATTTTTCAGCAATATTTACAAAGAATATTTAGGGAACTGTGAGAACATGTTTTTTATTTATCTTGCATATAAAATAAATATCAGATAGGTTTTTTTTTTTATTTTTTTGATATTTCAGAGATATACACCTAAGCTATCTGTTACGCTGAAAAAATCTACATGTCACAGTTCGATTAAGAGAGTTATTTTATATAGTTTACGAAATAGGCAATATCTATGGGAAAAGGGAGCTAATTCGCGGGAAAGTGTATGTCAATCTATTATGACGTCACAATGAAAAGGCCAAATAAGGAATATTCCGGCTTGAAAATCAAGTCAATTCCGCATCTGACTCGTGTTACACATGTGCGCCAATCGAATGCGCCGTGTATTAGTGTCGATCTACCTTAAATAATTAACCTAGCTGTTTATGACAATGTCACTATTAAGTATGTGCAGTGGATGACTTTCCTGAAAACTGTCCCTGAAAAGAGTCAAAATAAGCATAATTTTGTCGAAAATTTGCAATGAAGAAAACAATTTTTTGACATATTCGATAGCCTCGTTCTGACTTCATATTTATGCAAAATGCTAAAACATTTTTGGAGATTGCCAATAATGGTCCAAATTAACCTCATGAAAAGTTATATATGAAATGTATTATTTCCCTCGAAAAAAAATTGTATTTGCATATGTTAGGGTGATTGAAATGACCAAAATTGCCTTCATGGTTACCATGGTAACAAAGATCAATAATAACAAACTAGCGGTGAATCTCTGATGTGATATCAAACAACATTTTCATTGACGAGACTATGATATTATATCAAACATTTTAATTGGTGAGACTCTGATGCTATAACAAACAACATTTTATTGGCGAGATCCTGATTTTATATCAAACAACATTTCAATTGGTGAGAATCTGATGTGATATTACCATTTTAAATGGTAATATCACCCCTATTAAGCTGGGTAATGATTAGGTAAAGGTAAATGTTTAAATATCAAAAACCATACCTAAACATTATCCTGAGCTGGGACAAAACATTATCTAATGTTACTGAAAATAAGAAATGTGTTTACATTTTTCTCAACCAGCCTTAACATTTTTCAACCGGACTAAACAAATTCCATTTACCTAAACTCCGAGAACTCGGCTTAATAGAGGTGAATATCTTGAAACAATTTATTGGCCAGACTCTGATGAGATGTTAAACAAAATCTTAATTGGCTAGACTCTGATGTAATATCAAACAATATTTTAATTGGTGAGAATCTGATGTAATAACAGACAACATTTTAACATGGTGATTCTGAAGTACTATCTAACAATATTTTAACTGGTGAGACTCTGAAGTAAAATCTGCATATGTTTCCAAATTGCATGTTGCAATTGTTGTGAATAGATCTATGTATAATCAGTTATTTGCAGTAACAAAGTTGTAAAAGACAACATAGCTCGACAGGGATCAGAGTTACCTCAATGCACAATATATTTGAAAGTTATAGAAAGGTACCATCAGAAAGCTCTCATTACAAGAAAGTCACATACCAAATATGAACACCCTATCACTAAACAAATAAATTCTAGAAGCAAGGTTAATGTTATTACAAAATTGCCCTCAGGACAAGGTCAAGGTCAAAATGTCTACAACAAGAGCTGGCGTCCAATGGCAGCCTGATATACCCCCGCTCGTTGAACCCTGAATCAACGTGGCAAGTGCAAATTTAATTGTATAGGGACACAATACAAGGGAGGACACAGTGCAAAAACAACGACAGTAGAATACCGAAGGAACAAGGGAAGCAATGACTACAAAAATCGAAGTCCAAAGACATGGCAAAAACGGTAACAGATAAAAACAAAGACAAAACAAGGACGTGAGACAGCTACAATGCACGGAAATAAAAAGATAACATTAAGAACTAAGGCACTCATAGTGTGAACTCCTATGAAAACCGGGAGTTACATCAGGTGCTCCGGAAGGATAAGCATGTCCTGCTCCACTAGCGGCACCCGTCACACTATCAGTGAGTCAATCCAGTGTTGAGTCAAATCCGATTATTTCAAATACGTGAAGATGTGAAATCTAGCTGAAAATGTCCGTTTTCATTTGGGACACAGACACGTCATATCTGTCAATGATGTCATGATGACGGCCATAGAATTTCTGAAGGGATGAAAGTAACAAAGGCTGAACAAATCCCTGACTAAGCAGCTTTTGGGACAGTGTTTTTGCTCCAACTAAAAAGTCACTGTATACACTGCATACCCGACAGTAACGAATCAACTGTGAAATGTACACTCCATAGGCTGGAGAGGTAGGTATATTGCTGCCCAGAAAGGGAAAGTTCACAATTGGGAAGTTAAAATCATCACGTTTGTCATACACGTCCATTTTCGTCAATGTAAATTAAAAGATCTAAATACGAAGCTGAAATAGGTGTATCGGTAGTCTCTTTAATTTCAAGCTCATTGGGATAGATCTGGTGTAAATATTCCTTGAATT
>MJUU01019726.1:108538-126654 GCA_002080025.1 Modiolus philippinarum
CTCCTACAGTTTAGTAGACAGAAAGTTTTTATAATGCAGATCATTCGTACCTGTATCAGAGGTGTGCACAGTTTTATTTTCATTTTTGATTAAAATCCAAGTTGCTGAACTTTCAGAAATAGGCTACTTTGATGGAAGGTTTAACATTGAAAACATATGAAAATTATAAGTACATTTCAAATATTCAGTGTCAACCCATGTGTAAGATATACTGTCCATGTAAAAGAAAACCTAGTTTGCTGTCACATTGACAGCTTTCCTCTTGTTTTTTAAATAAGTTAACTTTTTACATACTAGTCCGATTTTGGATCTGTAAAGTGCCTAATAAACCTCGAGATTTTCATATTTTTTCTGCTGAAATACTTTTTCCAAATTTCCTCTGAATAATTTGAAATGTTTTTCATGTTTATTTCAAATATTTTGAAATTATGAAAATTTTGAATGCTATACAAATATGTCAATTACATTAAATAAAAATAATCAAATATAAAAATTTTTTATATCCTGTTAAACTGTAAAATGTATTCAATTTAGACAGTGTTTTCCATTCGCCATTTAACCTGGCTTTGCCGACCAGTTTTTTTTGCAGGCCGACCACTTTTGCCTTCGTCAAGGTGGTCGGTAAAAACGGATATTTTTCAGTTCCGCACCGTCGTAGTTCCGTTGTTAGTATTCAAATCAGCTGACTTGCGAGTTGTTTTCATTAGACAAAATGGCGGATCCGAACAAAAAGAAACAGAATCGATGTTTTCTTTTGTACAGAACGAAAAGGAAAGCTACCGGATGGAATTATTCAAAGCGATGAGATCGAACCTATGAAGAAACCATCAAAATGGGGACTGCCATACAATTTGAATATGGCACAAGGAAACGATCAAAACAGCGAGTACGAAACCAACGGGATGACAAAAACGACCGATTTCAAATAGTTTATGCTAACAAACGAATCACATTTTAGTTCCATATAACTAAAATACGACAAAAATGGTCATGGATAGAAAGCAAAAGTTTGCCATACTCATTAAAAAGTGAAAACCTCAAAATAAACATGAATGGATTTAAAACTTTTCTGTCAAATCTGAATGACAACAAAACAAAAATTTATTACTTTTATTTCATTACAAATGTATCAAGTATAAATAAATCAATTTTTTTATATGCATTACCAAAATACAGCACGCGAATACTGCAAATCTACAAAGCCGGCTATCATAGCCGGCTACCCTCAATTTCAAAACGACCACCTTTCGTTTGGCAAAAAAGGAAAACACTGTTAGATCAAGAGAAATTATCAAATTACCTGTAAAACAATTCCATACAGGTCAATTGAAAATGACATTTTTATGACCCTTATTAATATTTACCATGTTTACGATTTCTTGCCAACCAAAAGGGTCCAAAGGTAAAATTTCGATGTTGTGACATCAAGGTGAATAAGCCTATTAAAGCCTAAAAAGTGTTGCCAAATTAAAGTCGAGGGACAGACAATTTTGTCTAAAAGTTCAAATTTAGCTCTTAGTTTTGTATGCATAGACCTGTTTAAAGCCCCATTTACATGCACAGTTTTACACACTTGTGTATTTTTACAGTACAAACAGAGGCATTCAGTTCAAAATCACTCAAATCCGACGTCGGTGAATTGTGGGTGAAACGGGGTGAATGTCTGTCAACAAACCTGACATTCACCGACATTCACGGATGTCAGAGAAACTGATAAACAGAGGATTAACTCACCTGCTGTTGTTAATTGTACTTGTCAATATTTATCCACTTGTGTACACGAAGTAATTATCTCTAAGTGCAGTTTATTATTTTGGAAAAGCTTGCTTTTCATATTTCAAATAGTCGGAAGATCTAGAGGATATTTTTTAAAAATATTATGCGTATGGCAGAAAATAATTTATAATTCGTATGAACATCGTTATATGTGACTGTCAGAACTCAAAGTTGTTAAAAGATCATATTATATAAAATAATTTGTTACTTATTAAATAATTTACACAAATATCAGCCTTAAAAATTGCGTAATTTGGTTTTGTTAGGTCAAGGTTAATCTTTGTGAGTGACGACCTATAAATAGCACGCTATTAATAACTTTGAATAAAAAATAAAAATCAAAAGAAAAATAACTTCAGAGAAAATCAATATTCACAAATCCTTGCAGGGAATATTTCAGTGAATATTCAGTTCCAAGAATTACTTAAAACATTCAATAAAAGCATTTTATTATTTTTTCCATGATGCCACGCTCAACAGACGGTGAAATTCTTTATTGAGTAGATAACTTTTCTCATTTTTTTATGCTACCATCTTCATATATGTGTTTTATCAGAAAGAGCTTTCCAATATAGTATAAAAGTATTTTTTTAATGATTTTTTTTTCTCCCAACAGTACTCTCATGTATTTTTATTAACTTAATAGTCTTACAATGGACAATTGGGGGAGAGGAAAACCTTTTTGCTGAGATAATAATTTAATTCTGAAATGCCTCCACGAATTTTGGAAGAGACCACGCCTTTGGCTCCTATTTTTGTCACAAACAATACGTGCAAGCCTTTTTTTAAGGGGAATCTGCTAAACTGTATTTTGATTGGCCATAAAAATAGAAATTCCATGCTTCAATTTCGTGCAAAACGAACATTCTAGCATGTCAGTATGAGAATCTACGGAGGCTTACGTTTTGGAATTAGACGTGTTTTAACCGACTATTCTCGGTCAAATGGAAATTGAGGAGATATTTTTACATAGGTACAAATGTATACGTTGAAGCCATCCAGTTGTCTTTTTTTATTCGTAGCATTTATTAATACATTCGGAAATACGATTTTTGAAAGGGAAGTCACACTAAACCGGGTTGTCTTGATATTAGCCTAAAACTTAAATTTTTTTGAAGAGACAATTAGGACACTTAAAGTTTTACAATTCTGGTGGAAGTCCGACTTTCATCGGCATTTATCAATTGACCCAACATCAAAGAAAATTACCATGATTTTTTGGTGAAATTTTACCAACAATTTTGCCAGACAAACACCGACAATCCCTGTGAATTCCGGGGTGACAAGGGTGAAAATTGTCGGACCAGAGTGATTTTTAACTGAATGCCTCTGTTTGTACTGTACATAGATATGTAAATTTGCATGTGCAAATACTGCGTTTAAAGGCAAAGTTCTGCATACATGTGTAAACTTAACAAAGGGTGAAAAAACTTAACAAAGGGTGAAAATTTGCATGTTGTCGGGGGCAAGTGTAAATGGGTATTTGCACATGTGTAAATTTACATGGTATGTATTTTGAGCATGTAAATGCAAACTTAAAAATGCACACTGTCATGACTGTGCAAAATACTATTTCTGTCTATGAAAAGGAAGAAAAGGGCCTTTCAACTTCAATGGATCCATGAAAATGATGCACACACAATGAACTCTTATCCCTTTAAAATTCATACTTCTCTGACGATTTGTCTGATTTTGCATTTTTGGCCTATTACATGTATAAGAGAAATTGGACTCTGATTGAAAATAAATTGAGAAGATACAATGCTACTTTATGTTTTTGCATCATTTTACAAATTTCCAAGATCTAATGAAAACTTTTGATTTTCTTCATGTTTTTCGACCCTTTTCACTCCCTGTAATTAGCTTTTTAAATTGAAATACACACCTCAGATTAAATGCATGTAAATGCATAGCAAAAATACTTTTACATACTAGTACATTGTACTGGTGTAGTTTTACACACGTGTAAATTTACATACTGGTGTAAATCTTGTGCATGTAAATGGGGCTTAAGTCTAAAATCCTTAGACCTGAGAAGTTTAATGTTAATTTCCTGTTGCACAGGTGTTTAAAATTTTACGGATAATTAGACTTGCAAAAGTCTAAAATTTGCTAAATTTACCATTTTAATGAGCCAAGCGTCAATATTTAGAGGCTGATCATCCAGACCTAATTAGAATTACAAGTTTAATTATCCTTTTATCAGAAATTTTTTGGTTACTGGGGCAAAATTAGGAGAGCAGGTGTACAATCAATTAAATATTGTTATAAAAGATAACAAAATCATCAATATCAACAAACTGCCTTTGCAGATTGGTATAGCTTTTTGTGTAAACTTACAAGGCTCTAGTCATGATTTTTTTGCAAAAATAAAGAATATGAAGGATAATTGCAAATACCCATTAAATACAAAAAAGACATAAAATGGTAATTTCCATTAGACTTGTACCCATCAGATCAATTTTAGACTTGTTCAGGTCGAAATTGCTCAACAAAACCTAGAATTTCTGATTTGAAGGGGTCTAAAATAATTCGACTTACTCCAGTCTGTCCCCTTACTGAATAATATTTGTTTCGATATTTTGCAAAATAGTTTCTTTTTACTTACATAGTTATAGAAAGTTGAACTCGGTTATAAAAATTTAAATTACACTGTACTATTTTCAAATTGCACAAATACCTCCTTCTTAGTCTGTGAAGAGGGTGTTATCTCTTCCCATAGTATTGAAACCACAGTGCAAAAACTTAAAATAAATACTAATCCACAACAAGAACCCAATTAGAGGAATTAACATGCGGTACAGTGATTTGCATATTTAAATACAAGCACAATACAGAAAATTATGAATCATAAAATCATTTTCTTCACAGTACTTTTAGTACACATTGGCCAGCGAAATTCGGTCTCAAAATCCTAGCTTAAACCCTGATATAGTGATAGTGGGGTCTGTCTGTTCGTTCATCCATCTGCCATAGAGCAGAGATAATTAATCTAGAGGTTAGCAACTCGATATAAGGCCAATGAAAATTAATTGGTAGATTTTCATCCCCACCCGCCCCTAGAAAATCGACCTGCCCAAGATAAGTTTATTTTTAAAAATCCACTGCATTTAAATTTGGGTATTTTAATTCTTGTCTGTATCTGATATACGTTTCCGTTTACATACATGTAGCCATTTCCGGTAGTTGACAAAATGGTTTTTGCACTCTGGAGAGTTGTTGCAGGTGTAAGTGAAAAGAAAAGCTAGTTTGCCTCGAATTTCAATTCCTAAAAAGACAATACCATATTTATTTTAATTTTAGCTCCCTTCTAATTAAAGCCCCCTCCTTAACTTTTGTTAATTTAACTTTCATTTTCTGATAAATGCTCCCATTTTTGCCCCAAATGTGTGACTTTTGCTAACTTATCTAGCTAAAAATAAAAAAGAAAAGCATTTATCTATAGTTTAACACTCTAAATATACCATGTTTGGTTCCTAAAATGCACATACTGTACAGTTTGCCTTAGTTAATAGTTGAATAACACTAAATACTGCTGTTCTTTAATTGAAGATGTGTACCTCTTATTATAGCCCCCTTTGGAAGATTGTCTTAGCCCCCGGGGTGTTTATTAGAATAAATATGGTATTTGACACTTTATAATGATCTTATTCTCCTATCAGGTGTTACAGATGAGAATACACAAGAGAATGAGCTGCATTATCCTTTATTGAACAGGTTGGGAACATACTCAAAAATGGAAGGGAAGGAACAACCACCAAGATCTTCAACAAAAATGAATTAAAAAAGATAAATTCCACCCGTCAGCCCCATAATTTTTCTCGGGGTTGGACAAAAATCTACGTATTAAGTTAAACTGGCCTAATCATACAATTTATCACAGCCACTAAAGAAAATGCAAGAGTTCTTTTTGGCACATCCATGACATATATATATCTATGTTTATTCTGTCAACCAAAGGGGTGCTACATCAGAAAAAACACTCAGTTTTAAAACTTCAGCCTTCAAAAGGGAATAAAGAAATTTTTCAATAAGTGAAACGGCAAGGCTTCATCTATTATAATATCTATTTTTAAAAATTCTAATTTGTATCTGAAATAAAAAACAGTGTTTGACTTTCATGACTTTATACTCAATATAAAACCCCAAATAACAAAAGCTGGTAGTCAATTGGTTTTGTGTAACTCTTACCATTTATAATCTATAAGGGATAAAAAAGGCTTATTTTTATTTTACCCAGTTTGTGTCCTGCTAATTACTGTGTTAAGCTATTCACATTGTCAACATTCCATTTAAGAGAGTAGACCTGGGTAGGCCTAAGATTTTCCACTTGTTTATTTTTTTTTTAATATTTACAGTATTTAAATATAGATGTTTGTATACACTTTGAGCAATTTTCAACAATTTTTACCGTTCCGTTTTGTGTCTAGTAGTCATGAAAGATGTTTGTGACAAAAAGAATATTTATTTGATTTGTGAAAAAAATTACTGTTAAAAAAATTTATTATACCTATCTCAATGGTGCTATTTATTCATGTAAGTATTACAAAAGTGTAAAACAGAGTTATCTCCCCATACCCCTTTTAAGGCCGAAGTCTTGATGACCTTTTTCAATACAGATTTTAATACAAATCATTCTGATGAATAAAGTCATTAAGTTGCTTTCAACTGAAAAAATTAACCTCAGTAAATATTATTGACATTTAGAAATTCAGACTTGAAGTTCCAGTTAAACATAAAGCATATATGACATAAATAGGCATCTGTTCAAGATGTGTTACTAATGTTAGTTACAGTGGATCCTGATGACTGCAACAACAAAAAAATTTAAAAATACAGTTGAACTTCCATGGCTCAAACTGCAATAACTCAAAGACCATGATTGTCTGGAGCCCTTTTTATTGTCCCTTATCTACAATTTGTCCAAGTTAAAACATGGTTCAGCTTGAACACCCTCTATCTCAAGCTTCTTTCACCTGTGATTCAGGTGTTCAAGCCATCAAAGTTTAACTTATTGAATTGATTTTCCGTATTTTTTCTTTTTTTAGGCACATGCTAGTGTACGAATCAAAGGTACAGAAAATAATATGACACCAATGAGATGTGTAGATCCAAGATGTGGGGATACTACAATGCATATGCATTGTCCATTCTGTGTAAAGACTGATCTATACCATGATCCAGTAATTCTGAAGGCTCATTATCGTGTGAAACATGTGGATAAAGGAATAGATTTTGCTGGTAATTGTATAAATAAGGTTCCATTTTTCAGTCATTCAACAGGGTCTGTAAGTTTCATCAAATCACATCAATAAATACTTTAATTTGGAAGTACAGTTGTTCGTGGGGTTCCAATTTTCATAGATTTCATGGTTCGCTCAAACCACGATTTAATGTTCCAAAGGAATTGCATTTTTTCCCTAGAGTTAAGAAACCACGATTTTAAGTACCCACGAAATAGTGATTTTTATGAAAACCACGAAAATTGATGTCTATGAGTAAAAGTACTTTCAAAGTACTTTAAATTGCAGTTTTACAATTACCATAGTGCAAAATATTCTATTTTCATAAACCAAAGAAGTTAAGAACAAAGTACCTTTGCATCATGTGACCTCAAGGCTGGGGAAACTCATAATTATTTATTTATACCCCCTGCAGCGAAGTTGGGGGGTATACTGGAATCACCATGTATGTCTCCAGGGATTTTTCACCCATCTCTCAGGGGCCGAATATCGACCCCATTCCCAATGGCAATTTCCTTACTATTTTCCCAATTTGTAGTAAAGAAATTCCCAATTTTCAAATAGTTACTTGGCTGACTAAACTCGGTTATTAGGATGATGAAATTAAATCATTTCTGTATCAAGTTATTGTCATATTAACGAAACCAATCTTCAAAACGATCCTGTTTTTAAGTTTTCTGACAAGTACCCACACTTTATTTTTAAAAAAACATTGCAAGGATGCATGAAATTGGAATACCGCTTGTGTTTTGTGTAAATATTCACGATAGAATGGTCAAAATCAAGTGAAAACAGTCCTTTGTTTGTCAACAAAATTGCAAATGGTGGACTTCCGGGTTGTATAAAACTCGGAACCAGATCGGAGAAAAAACTTTCCAGATTTTGTAACCTATTACTTCTGCAGGCACCTTAAAATTTTCAATGCACTTTTACTCATCAAAGAATTGTGCAACTGAAGGTAACAACTTTAACATGGATTCGTGGTTGTTTTTAACTGACTGCCTGGTTTTCATCAATATATGTTTCTGGTGTTATCATAAACTTTCTAATATAGTTGCAATATATATAAAAAGATGAAATTTTACAAAATCAAATCAAATAAATGAATTTATCTAAATTAATATCAATTATAAAGATTCATATTACAATTTCCCAAAATTCATCTTTTGTCGATAAAAAATTCCCAAATGGGATTAAAATGCCATTTCCCAAAATACCCTGAAAAATCCCTGGTCTCTGTCCGTCCGTCTGTCCGTCCGTAGACATTTTTTGTCCGAAGCTTATCTCGGGAACCTTTCTGAATTGACTTTTCAAATTTTGTCAGAATGTTAGTCACTATAAGTACTTGTGCAACTCCTATTTTCAGATTGATTCATAAATTTTTAACAAATCAAAGGTACAGCACTTTGTAGATTTCTCCTACTTAGAGTCTATATTGAAAATTTGTCCGAAGATTTGTCCGATCTCGGGAACCTTTCTGAATTGACTTTTCAAATTTTGTCAGAATGTTAGTCACTATAAGTACTTGTGCACCTCCTATTTTCAGATTGATTCATAAATTTTTTACAAAACAAAGTTACAGCACTTTGTAGATTTCTCCTACTTAGAGTCTATATTGAAGATTTGTCCGAAGCTTATCTCGGGAACCTTTCTGAACTGACTTTTCAAATTTTGTCAGAATGTTAGTAACTATAAGTACTTGTGCACCACCTATTTTTAGATTGATTCATAAATTTTTAACAAAGTTACAGCACTTTGTAGATTTCTCCTACTTAGAGTCTATATTGAAAATTTAAAAGGTAGGCTTAAAAGGTTTCCCCAACATTTTCCCTATCGAGTAGCAAAACATCTCACTGATAAATAGTTCTAATGAGTCTATGTCTTATCAAAGGATTTCTCTGTGCCTTCCTCTTATTTTAAGTTGCCTCAAAGTTACGGTGGACTATTGGAGTACCCCTATGGTACGTTTCTACGTCTGTAACTGTGCAGGGTAGGATCATCAACAAGAAGCGGGGGTATAAATTTGTGGCCCATCAGGCCACAGTTACATCTAGTTGTCATTGGTAGCAAAATTTTCCCAATAAGCTCAGTTCACTTTATTTTGCAAACTTAAAAATGGTTAACAATTCTTACTGCAGAGCATGTATGTCTACTTTTGTAGATTTAAATTGCAGACATTTCATGACAATTAATGTTTTCTTTTGTAGGTCTGAAAATTTTACGATGTTGTGATCATTGTGACATTGTTGGTATTATAAAGGGAGAGAAAAAGTTCAAAGGAGCCCATTGGCACTGTTACAAATGTCGTAATGGATTTAACAGGAGAGATGAAGCCATCAAACATTACAAAACTCACTTCAGAAACCCACAGACAACCTTTCAAATACAGATAGCTCAGGTTAATGATACAAAGTTATGACATGTTTGTATGAAAACTTACAGATCTAACATGTCTAAGTAATGTGAATGTTACTTTTATTAGCTAACAGTTCTCCAAATGCCAAATTCCCATCAGTATTTATAAAATGATTATTTAAAGAAAATTGTTACAGACAATATGGCAATCACCCAGCCTGAAAAAAATGGAACAGGATTGCACTGCACATGTTTTGGCATATGAATGCAGTAGAAGTTAAATTTATAGGACTAGTTTTATAGAGTTTTGTAATGAATTGCTGGACAGAAGCTCAGTTTAACTAGAGTACTGACAAAGTCAGAAAGGGCCTCGCCCCTTGTGTGTCCCAAAAACCTGTCTGCGGAATTTCATGGAAGGAGCTTCCTTTGGTCAAGTTCAGCCTTGAGTATCAAAATCATATAAATCCCTGAAAGCAAGCTTAATTTATTGTACAACATAGAGCTAATTCTCAAAATATGCACTTTTTCATATAACAAGAGTGGACCCTAATAGATGTCTCGCCCGTCCCTGCTTGTGGCTAAAACAGTCATGTACTACTCAAGAGCAACCTACAAGCCAAATATTATTACTGTACCACTTACAGTAATTGAGAAACTATTCTAATCAGAAACACTTAACTTTGTTCATTAGACCATGAAATTGAGGTCAAGGACAAAATGCATATGCCAAACTGGCCTGTACCGGTACTACCCAAGACAAACCTACATAATAAATATTAGGGACCTACCGCTTATAGCTATTGAGAAATGGACTTAATCAGACAAACTTAACATGGTCACTAGACTGTAAAATTGAGGTCAAGGACAAAGGTCATATACCAGACTGACATGTACTACTCAAGACCAATTTAAAAACTAAATATTATTGACCTACCACTTATAGTTATTGAGAAATGGATTTAATCAGAGAAACTTAATGTGGTCACTTGACCGTGAAATTGAGGTCAAGTACAAAAGTCAGATGACAGACTGACATGTAATACCCAAGACCAACCTACATAATAAATATTATTGACCTACCACCTATAGTTATTGAAAAATGGACTTAATCAGAGAAATTTAATGTAGTCACTAGACCGTTAAATTGAGGTCAAGGACAAAAGGCATATGCCAGACTGACATGTACTACTCAAGACCAAATCATGTATGAAATATCATTGACCTACCACTTATAGCTATTTAGATATGGATCTAATCAGAGAAAGTTAACATGGTCACTAGACCGTGAAATTGAGGTCATGAACAAAAGGCATATGCCAGACTGACATGTACTACTGAAGACCAATCCATATACCAAATATCATTGACCTAACTCTTATAGTTATTGAGATATGGATCTAATCAGAGAAACTTAACGTGGTCACTAGACCGTGAAATTGAGGTCGAGGACAAAAGTCATATGCCAGACTGACATATTCTACCCAAGACCAACCTACATACTAAATATCATTGACCCACCACTTAAAGTTATTGAGATATGGATCTAATCAGAGAAACTTAACGTGGTCACTAGACCGTGAGATTGAGGTCAAGGACAAAAGTCATATGCCAGACTGACATGCACTACTCAAGACCAACCCATATACAAAATATCATTGACCTACCACATATAGTTATTGAGATATGGATCTAATCAGAGAAAGTTAACGTAGTCACTAGACCGTGAAATTGAGGTCAAGGACAAAAGTCATATACCAGACTGACATGTACTACTCAAGACCAAACTATGTACCAAATATCATTGACCTACCACTTACAGTAATTGAGATACGGATCTAATCAGAGAAATTTAACGTGGTCACTGGACCGTGCAATTCAGGTCAAGGTCACATGATTTTATGTCCGTCAGGTATCACTTGATTAGTACTACCAATGGACCAAATATGATGTTCCTACATCAAAGGGTTTTCAAAATACCCTGTATTATAGTAAAAGTTAACGCCGTCGCCGTCATACTTTGCACGCCTATGTCTCGCTTTCATGACTTTCGTCGCAGGCGAGACAAAAACAAAGTTTTTTGTCAAAAATCCATTTCAATTTTTCCTCAAAAACAAAAGAGAGCTTTCTTTGGTAAAGTTCAACCTTGAGTATAAAAATCATATAAATCCCTGAAGGCGATTTTAATTAATTGTATGACATACAGCTAATTCTCAAAGTATGCACTTTTTCATATAAAAACTAAGTTTTTCCCCAAAAATTGTTTTGGGATTTTCCTCAAAAACAAAAGGGAACTTCCTTTGGTCAAGAGCAACCTTGGTCGACTTAGATTTGAAAAACTCGAGTAACTCTTTAACAAAGTCGCAAAAACGTTTTATTGAAATTATGCATGCGTACACGAGTACCAAATCGAATAGAAACTCTACAGTCGAGTTCACTATCAAAATGGAAGGACAGCGCAATATTGTATGTAATTTCATTAAAATAAAATAATTATGTACATAGTTCTTCTTATATACCTAGGAAAAACTTAGCAGCATGATTCTAATAAATTTATTCCTAGTTAATACTCATCCAGATTTTAAAAAAATTTCTGGTCAAAGGACTTTCCCGTTTGAAAATGATATTTCCCTTAGGTATTTTGGTTGCGGATTTGATACTCATTGGTAATAACTAATTTATGTATTTTAATGGAAAAGTTATCCCAGTTGTGATCCTAAAATGGAAAGAATATTAATTTCAGTATTGAGCAAGTTGTTGAAGAAGTGTTTCGTCCAAATTTAAATATTTAAGACAACCTAATATCATGGCAAGATTGCGGTTTAGCCAAATTGAAAATTAACTTCCTTTTCAATCTGCTATCGTAAAGCATAAGAATAATAGGATCTTGCATAAGGTCAGATTAAATATCGGGATATTTTTCACAAGTGTAATAGATTTCGTCTTTTCTCGAGTGGAGCGCAGCTAAACGAGAGGAAAAGATGTAGAATTTCTTACATGAGTGAAAGATATCCCTATCTTTAATTTTGATCTTATGCAAGGTCCTATTTCTTCCGTAAAAAGCGAAAAGAAACGTCTGATAACCTTTACTGTTTGAACAACGTTGTTGTCATTTGAGTATTCTTTACATTGTGACGTCAGGTGTTTTATGACGTTTAGTCATGGTTACGATTGTTGTATCACAAAAATCAACACGTCTGGTTGGTCATTTACCAGTGTGAGATGAGGTCGCATGCATCGATCTCACATGGGTCATCTCCTACTGTAAACCACCATTTACGGAAGAATAAAAACATAATTATTACAGATCTCTGTTCACTTACCAGTCTAAAATCGGGGCTTTCCTGTATTCTATATTTGATCAAACATTACATTTATTGACCCAAACTTTACTTGTTTCGTGTATTTTCTGCAGTCATGTATAGCCAAATCCGAAAAGTACAACTTTGATTTAAATATCAGAGACGAAACCAACATCGATTCCACGTATTTCTTGTTTCCTGTTATAATTTAACATCAGTTTTACAAAATCAGAAGTATTATTAGTCTCGGCTATAATGTAATAAGTCGATATCGGAAAAGGTAATTTTAATTAAGTTGTAACTACTTTTTCTCTGCCATCTTGTCTATTTACTCTTCTCGATTAAAATAGCCCCTGGTCTAGGTTGAACTCGAGTAGGGTCAAAAGGTCAAATTGATGACGTTGCAGAGTAACTCGCACTGTTCGATTGGAACTCAAGTAACTAGAGTAACCCGAATTCAGCAAATCAAAGTCGACCCTTGTGTATCAAAATCATATAAATCCCTGAAGGCAATCTTAATTTAATGTACAACATAGAGCTAATTCTCAAAATAAGCACTTTTTCATATAAAAACTAAGTTTTCCCTCAAAATTGTTTTCAGATTTTCCTCAAATACAAAAGGGAGCTTCCTTTGGTCAAGACCAGCTTTGTGTATCAAAATCATTGAAATCCCTGCTGGCAATCTTAAGTTATCATACGACATGGAGCTAATTCTCAAAATATGCACTTTTTCATATAAAAATGAAGTTTTCTCAAAAAAATCATTCTCCGATTTTCTTCAAAACAAAAGGGAGCTCCCTTAGTGAAGTGCAACTTTGAGTAAAAAAATCATTAAAATCCGTAAAGGCATTCTTGAGTTATCGTACGACATAAAAAACGCTGATGGACAGACAGACGGACGGACAGGCTGATTACTATAGGGCGCCACCATTTAATGGCGGGCCCTAATGATGCTGTGTATACTGTTTGACCATACATCCTGTGTATAGTTTTTTCACAAATAATCTTCTTCCAATTACTTTAAATATTTTTACATTAAATGTAATAATAACAAATATAAATATAAGTTATTCAAATTACCAAGCTATTTTACATTAACAAAATTGATACTCCATAAATTTGTTAACTATATATATTATAATAAGCAACAGAATTTAGTAAGAAATAAATTAATTTCAATGTGAATTACATTACAGGAGGTATATACAAGTAAATATGATGATGGTGTTACAACACAAGTTGTTGATAATAATAGTCTATCCATTCATCCAGCATTGACAGAAGCTGTTATGTCAACATCAGTAGGTCAAGAATTAGGTAAATACATCTTTTGTATTTATATTATGTTCATGTTCATATTCATTTTCACATGGCTTCCTGTAAATGATACCTGTTTTACATCAACTTTTAATGTTTTTTTATCCCTTTTCATAACAGATTTGATGAGGGGATATAGCATTCATTCGTCCGTCCATTTAATTATTCATCAAAAAGTGAAAGTCCACTTATGAGGGGGCCGATGGGTTTATTTCGTTCTCCGTGATCAGGGATTTCAATTCCCTGTGATTTGTTTTCCATTTAATTAATTTGTTGTGAATCGTTATTAGAACATTGTTTGATCTGTGATTGACAAAATGAATTTCCTGTGAACTGTGATTGGTCCGAATAATTTTTTTGTGATTCGTGATGAGACCCCCATCAGGCCCCTCACTTATCTTTTAAGAAAAAAGTCATGGACAGATGAGCTTTTGTCAGTGGATGCATCTTGGATAGTAATTGAGTTTAGTATAAAAAAAAAGTAGTTAATTTTGGCCTACATTTCATGCATGAGTGAGCCAGGTTAAAGTTTGCATGTAAGTCTGGATCCCAGAACTTAGAGCAGATAGTGGAATAAATGTACTGGTATGCATTTTGTTAGAATATTCCTTGTATATTTGCGAAGTTCTTTGTCTGTCATTCATGAATGACTAAGGTTAAATTTTGGTTAAAGTTCAGAACATCTAACATACTCATACATAGGTAAAGAATAATATTTTGTCAATATATGTGCTTTTGATAGTAACAAGATTCCTTATAACAGCATCCTTTTGACCTGAATTTCATGCATATTACCTCATATCCTTTCATTCACCATGAATGATTAAGGTTAAAGTTTTTTTAAAATAAAGATCTGAAACAATTGAACAGGTCAAGGAACATTTTCAGACCTGTTTACTTTTACGTTTTCGCTGTATTTTGTACGATATTAGTGACAAAAATACGTTTTACAGTGATATGCAGAAAATTTACGGTCAAAATCAAATATCGGTTTAAAAAATTTGTTTACTAAAATTTGATCTAGAAAATGAACAAACGATCTGAATCAGCTGGGCGCTTTTATGAAAATGTAAAACTCTATCAAACGATTGAAAGATCGTGATCAAAGTGACATGGCTGAGCGTCATGAGCAGGCAGTAGTAACAGGGTTATAATTACAAAAATGTCAAAAACGAAAGGTACTCAAGATTGATCAGCTAAACTGGCCGCCAAACAAAACTTACAGATCTTAAATATTCATGCGCGGATATATTGCCATTCTAAAATCAGTCAGCTGGAGTGGATTTTATGTGTGCCAACAGTCGCAAAATGACTGCTGACGACATGTGCAGTCGATTACAGACTGAGACATTGAATTCCACCGTCTTATTAGCTCACCTGACCTAAAAGGCCATGTGAGGTTTTGCCATCACTATGCGTCTGTCGTCCGTCATCTGTCGTCTGTCTGTCCGTCAACAATTTCAAAAATCTTCTCCTCTGAAACAGATGGGCCAAATGTAACTTAACTTGACTTGAATCATCACCAGGGTATGGCTTCTCAAAATTGTGTCCGATTAGTCGGCTGGTCAAACAACATGGCCGCCATTGCTAAAAATAAAACATAGGGGTAAATTGCAGTTTTTGGCTAATAACTGGAAAACCGTTACAGATATCAAAAATCTGACATGGGGTTATAAAAGATCAGCATAATGAGATCTACCCACTGTGCAATTTTGAAGAAAATCTGAAAACCCATCTAGGAGTTATGGCCCTTTTTCCGTTAAATTTTCAAAATTTTTGCATATTTAAGGCAGGTTCTCTGCCTTCTAGCTGTCGGGTAAAGCCATCTTGAAAAAAAGTCTGTTTCAATCAGACTCTTACATTAAGGAGACTACTTTGTATGAAAAGAATCGGAATGATCCAGACTATCGTTAAAAACATGTACGGCTTACCATTTTTCATACAAAGGCACAAAAAATAATCCATTCATGTGGCGATACAGTGTCCATTTCATGATCAACTACATCATTTTATGTGTTTATTGTATTTATTTAATATCTTTTAAGAGATACTTTGCTTTTTTAATCTCAGAGCACTTAAACTGACATTCGAAATTCTCAATTCGGTTCATTCATAAAAATTTCCTGTGGCGCGCAGTTTTTATGAATGGATACATAGTAACTTCTAGTTTCGCTGTTGTAACCAGAGTTGTTAACCCTCCCGGTCTCACCGTGAGGCTACCTGTTTCGGCAGCTGGTCTCACGTCTACCGATATGCCTCTGAAAGCTCCCGATATTAAAATTTTCTCCCAAAAATATTTTTCCGTTACATGGGAAGTAAATATTGGCTGTTCCAATAACACCCTGCGAGGTAAACAAAGGCTGTTCCATTCACATCCCGCCTAACGAGATTACGCGAGAACACGAATCAGCTGTGTATTAAGTCAAAATGGCGTCACCTCCGCGAAAAGGGTAGATACAATTCAAAATTCCAAAATAAATGGATAAAAGAAATGGACTTTTTGAGCAAGAGTGATAAATATATACACACAGTGTTTCTGTTGTGTGGCATAACCTTTGCCTTAGTGCACGGAGGATGAAATGACGTTGTTCGCCATAGAGAAACAGAGGGACACAAACGTAGTGCTCGACTTCGGACTCAAAATGCTGAAATTCTGTTTACATTATTCACAGTAACTTCGGTGTTTTGTTATTTGTAGCTGAGCACAACCTACCATTCTCAGTAGCTTGCACTGATGAGACTTTGTTATTGAGTTATTTAATCATATGCAAAAATAATAAAACTTAAGAACTAGATGACTTGACAGAGGAAGTGACAAATTTGGAAATATCAACATTAATTAAGCCACCAAGTGTTACACTTGTACTCGAGCTTGTACTTTGGAATACTTACATGTACGTATACCAACAAAGAGGAGCAAGACAATGAAATGTAAATAAATAGAGTTTTAAATAAATTGCCAACATCCCATATAAAAACTGAAAAGACAACCTAAACCGGGAAGGAAAATTTCGGATTTTAATTCTTGAAAAAATTAAATGTCAAGATTTCAGCAAAACAGTAATAATTACAGAACTTCTGGAATACCCAGGAACCTGCCTTAACAGCATTCCATGCTTTGATTTATTTTTTATTTCAAAAAGTGTAACAGATAGAGGTCAAGTGTAAATCGCAAAAAAATGTTCAGCATATCAATATCTACCCACCCGGAAATTTTGAAGAAAATCCATAAACACTTGTAGGAGATAACAAAATACCGAAGTTATTGCCCTTTTATCACCGAATTTTTAAAATTTTTGTATTTTTATACGCCTGTCTTTGACTGGACGTATTATGGTATACCGGTGTCTGTCCGTCCGTCCGTCTGTCTGTCCGTCCACCGTCGCACTCTAACTAGAGAACGCTTTGACCATTTTTCTTGAAACTTTGCAGGATTGTTGGGTATGACGGAAGAAAGCTCCCTATCGTTTTATTTTGTCGTAGGATTTTTCATTCCAGAGTTATGGGACTTTGATTATTCCAAAAAAGCTTGAAATTGCACTTTTTCACCATATGTCGTACTCTAACTAGAGAATGTTTTGATGATTTTTCTTGAAACTTTGCAGGATTGTTGGGTATGAAGAGAGGAAGCTCCCTATCATTTTATTTTGTTGATTGATTTTTCATTACTGAGTTATGGGACTTTGATTATTTAAAAAAAAGTATGAAATACCATTTCCATCCATATGTCGTACTCTAGCTAGATAACACTTTATTCATTTTTAGCTCACCTGGCCGAAAGGCCATGTGAGCTTTTGCCATTACTTGGCATCCGTCGTCCGTCCGTCCGTCTGTAAACTTTTCACATTTTGGCTATCTCCTCTGAAACCACTGAACCAATTTCAAAGAAACTTTACAGGAATGATGTATGAAAGGTCCTTTACTTAGATTGCCGAAATTTTTCCGATCCGCCAAAAAACATGGCTGCCAGCGCTGAACTTAGATTTAACATTGGACCCTATGGGAAAAAGCATATATTGGCTATCTCCTCTGAAGCTACTGAAGCAAATTGAACCAAGCTTTACAGGAGTGATGTATGGAAGGTCCTTTACTTAGTTTGCCCAAATTTTTTTGATCCGTGAAAAAA
>MJUU01019726.1:126931-144991 GCA_002080025.1 Modiolus philippinarum
TCCTCTGAAGCTACTGAAGCAAATTGAACCAAACTTTACAGGAATGATGTATGGAAGGTCCTTTTCTTAGTTTGATGAATTTTTTTCGATCCCTGAAAAAACATGGCTGCCAGTGCAGAACATAGTTTAACATGTGACCCTATGGGAAACGCATATATTTGCTATCTCCTCTGAAGCTACAGAGGCAAACTGAACCAAACTCTACAGGATTGATGTATGGAAGGTCTTTCATGGAGATTGCCGAAATGTTTCCGATTCCTTTAAAAACATGGCTGCCAGCGCTGAACATAGTCTAACATGGGACCCTAAGGGAAAAGCATCTATTTGCTATCTCCTGATGCTACTGAAGCAAATTCAACCAATCTTGACTGTAAGGATGTATGGAAGGTACTTGGATCTGACAAAAAAGATGGCCTCCAGTGCAGAACATAGTTTAACATTAGAATGATGTATGGAAGGTCCTTGACTTAGATTGCCGAAATGTTTCTGATCTGTTAAAAAACAAGGTCGCCAGCGCAGAACATAGTTTATCAAAATTTTAACCCCTTAAAAATACTACGGCTTCATTCCGTGTATGGCATTCGGTAGATGTCCTTAGTACTGGATTTGGCTTCCTATTTCGGTATTTTTGCTATTGAGTACTTCTTTTCTTACTATTTTTTGGATAAATACTTTCCATAATATTTGATTTTACAGGAATGATGTTTGTAAGGTCCTTCACAAAGATTGCACATTTTGTTCGGTTTGATAAAAAACATGGCCGTCAGCGCGGATCTTAGTTTTAACATTGGACCCTATGGGAAAAAGCATATATTGGCTATCTCCTCTGAAGCTACTGAAGCAAATTGAACCAAGCTTTACAGGAGTGATGTATGGAAGGTCCTTTACTTAGTTTGCCCAAATTTTTTTGATCCGTGAAAAAAAATGGCCGCCAGCGCAGAACATAGTTTAACATTGGACTCTATGGGAAAAGCAAATATTTGCTATCTCCTCTAAAGTTACTGAAGCAAATGGAACCAAACTTTACAGAAATGATGTATGGAAGGTCCTTTACTTAGTTTGCCGAAATGTTTTCGATCCGTGAAAAAACATGGCCACCAGCACAGAACATAGTTTAACATGGGACCTTATGGGAAAAGCATATATTTGCTAATTCCTCTGAAGCTACTGAAGCAAATTGAACCAAACTTTACAGGAATGATGTATGGAAGGTCCTTTTCTTAGTTTGATGAATTTTTTTCGATCCATGAAAAAACATGGCTGCCAGCGCAGAACATAGTTTAACATGTGACCCTATGGGAAACGCATATACTTGCTATCTCCTCTGAAGCTACAGAGGCAAACTGAACCAAACTCTACAGGATTGATGTATGGAAGGTCTTTCATGGAGATTGCCGAAATTTTTCCGATTCCGTTAAATACATGGCTGCCAGCGCAGAACATAGTCTAACATGGGACCCTAAGGGAAAAGCATCTATTTGCTATCTCCTGACGCTACTGAAGCAAATTCAACCAATCTTGACTGTAAGGATGTATGGAAGGTACTTGGATCTGACAAAAAAGATGGCCTCCAGTGCAGAACATAGTTTAACATTAGAATGATGTATGGAAGGTCCTTGACTTAGATTGCCGAAATGTTTCGATCTGTTAAAAAACAAGGTCGCCAGCACAGAACATAGTTTATCAAAATTTTAACCCCTTAAAAATCATACGGCTTCATTCCGTGTATGGCACTTGGTAGATGTCCTTAGTACTGGATTTGGCTTCCTATTTCGGTATTTTTGCTATTGAGTACTTCTTTTCTTACTATTTTTTGGAAAAATACTTTCCATAATATTTGATTTTACAGGAATGATGTATGTAAGGTCCTTCACAAAGATTGCACATTTTGTTCGGTTTGATAAAAAACATGGCCCTCAGCGCGGATCTTAGTTTTAACATTGGACCCTATGGGAAAAACATCATTTTCGACATCTGCTCGGAAACTTTTGAAGCAAATGTAACTAAACTGTACTGAGATGATGAATGGAAGGTCCTTTACAAAGATTTTCATCTTCTCCTCTGAAACCACTGAAGCAAATCCAACCAAACTTTACAGGAATAATGTATGGAAGGTCCTTCACAAAGCTTGCACATGTTATATATTTGATTTGTGTATGGTTGATGGAAACACAGTGTTGTATATTATCATCCCGGAATGTAGGGGTTACTGCAGTATGGTACTTGTTTAGAATATATTTCATTTCTTATCTCTATGTATCATATTTCTATCTCTCTCTCTTTCTGCTGTTGGTATACGCATTGCATGTAATACACCTCTCGCTTATTAAAATTCGAAATTAAAATACGTTTTCTAATTCATATCAATACATGTACAAAAATGCAATATAGTGGAGAACCCGGGCATAGTGATTTTGTTGTGATTCGATAAAAAACATGGCAGCCAGCACGGAACATGTTTAACATTGGACCCTATGGAAAAAACATTATTTACAACATCTGCTCTGAAACTATAAGAGCAAATTTAACTAAATTGTACTCAATTGATATATGTTAGGTCCTTCACAAAGATTGCACATTTCATTCTGATTCGATAAAAAACATGGCCGCCAGCAAAGATCTTAGTTTGAACATTGTACCCAATGGAAAAACATCATCTTCAACATTTGCTCTGAAACTATTGAAGCAAATTTGACTTAACTGTACTGAAATGATGAACGGAAGGTCCTTTACAAAGAACACTCATTTTATTTGGATCTGACAAAAGAAAAGGATCCAAGCACAGAACTATGATTAAAATGGGACCCCTTTTACATCATATGTGCTGAAACTATTAAAGCAAATTCAGCCAAGCTAAGATTGCTTTGATTGATTTGTTTTGATCTGATAAAAAACAAGACCGCCAGCAAAGAACATATTTTAACACAGGATCCTATAGGATAAACATTAGATTCATCCCTTGCTGCAAGCATTTTGTCAGGTGAGCGATTCAGGCTCAGTTTCTGAGCCTTTAGTTCTTGAAACTTTGCAAGATTGTTGGATATGACGGAAGAAAGCTCCTTATCAATTTATTTTGTGGAAGGATTTTTCGTTCCAGAGTTATAGGACTTTGATTATTTCAAAAAAGTATGCAATTGAAATTTCTGTCTACACATTGATTTTAAGAGATCACTACCCCTAAACCAATATTCATTTTTGACTGTTTAACATCAGATGAAATAATTGATACATATTGATACAGAAGTCCCATGTCATGTTTGTTCATATGGAGTTTTTAATTTCAAGAATCATTTAATCAGTTTGCTTTAAAGTGGGGACGGGCATATCATGCGCTCTTGGTGCAGCTGTTTATTCAACTATTATTTCTAAAACTATAGAAGATGAATTAAGTGTAAATTGATGAAATGTTTGCCATGCTGTGGCGACTTCAAAACTGATGTTGAAAATTGTTCCTTGACTGCCATTTTCAAAATGGCCGCCAAAAAAGGCGGGAAAATTCAACATTGTCCAATTTCAATGACATTTGGTTTTCAAATAGGTCTTGATGTCGCAACTTCAAAACTGATGTTAAAAATTATTCGTTGACCGCCATTTTTAAAATGGCCACCAAAAAAGGCGGAAAATTCAACATTGTCTGATTTCAATTAAATTTGATTTCCAAATAGATATTGTTGTTGCGACTTCAAAAGCAATGTTGAAGATTGTTTGTTAACTAGCATTTACAAAATGACATCTCGACTTCAAAACTGGTGATGAAAGTGGTCCTTAGCAAGAACGTTTTTTGTCAAAAAAGCCTAACAATGAAATATAGTAAAACATGATCAGACTTTAAAAACAGGTCAAGATATTGGAGGTGTTCGAGGTACGAAAAGTTGAGAAACTGAAGATCAACTGTATAACTTACAATGTTACCTTCATTGTGGCAACTGAAAGCCAGGTGAGCGATACAGGCTCCTGGGAGCCTCTGGTTATAGAACTCGGAGAGTGATCAAGTCACGACAGTGACCAGGGCCGAAGCATTTGAATGTCAGCTGATACATATTTATGATCGAACTAGTCAGTAACAATGCATAAAGTATTTATAATGATGTTTCCTGCCTGGTTCAAAAATTGCAGCTGATGGTAAATTTTTTCCCTTGCTTATCAAATATTTATACAAATATGAAAAAAATTAACAGTAAAAAAATGGGTATATTTCAAAAATCATAATCTCTAAATCTGTCTGCAAAAGCTCTCAGATTGCAGGAAATGGCATCAAATTTTTAAAAATTTTCTTGGGGGGCAAACCCCCCCTAGCAGGTTCGCGCCACTTCGCAGCACTCAACACCACTGTACTGACAAAATGCAAAAAATACTGACAATCTTACTGACAGCCTTTAGTTGGGGTAAACAGGTCTGTATTTTGTTTGTAGATAATCCTTGTATACATGTAGTTGTGAGATTTCTAGTTAAATGTTTGTCACATTTACCTACATTTCATACTTGTATATATATGAGTGATACGGGTTAAAATTGCTCTTGCACACTAGGATAGGCAGAAGAATTATATTTTGTCATCAGATGCACTTCAGATTATTTAAAATTTGATACATGGTAAAAGTTGGATCAGTGTTAAGTACATTTCATGCATGAGTGAATCTGGTTTAAGTAAGTGTTAAATTCTAGATTTGAGATATAGGGTCTGTAAGTCTCGTCATGTGACTCACGAGAATCACCGATAAGCAGGCAATTTGAAATCGTTTCCCGCTAAAAAATGACGTCTGAGGATTATGACGTTCAAATTTTTGTTTGAAACGTCATATTTCTTTGTTTAAAATGTAACTTCCGGGTACATTTTATGATCCCGGAAGTTCCAAAATTGTACGAGACTTACAGGCCCTATATAAGAACTCGTTGAGGAATAATGTTTTGGTGCAAGATGTAGTAATAAGACTCCTGATTAAAATCAGGTCACCTTGACATATATTTTATATAAGAGGGACTTGGGATTTAAGTTTGTATGAAGATTTGGAATACAACTCCAGTGAGTTTTTGGATTAATACTGTTTCAGTTGGAACATATACCTTTAAAAAGGACAAAGTATAGAGGGGTGAGGGAAGTGGTTTTTGAAGCTCCATCCTCTTTTGGTTTTTGTATTTTTATTTTGAATATCTCTTCTTCTTCTTCCACTACAGAGTTAAACTCATCTATGAGTGTTAATAAACTCCAGCTCAGTTAAAAACAGGAGGCTTTTGCAACGATAAAACCAAACTGTACATATCTACATGCCTATTGACCAACTTAAACTTATAATGCTCAGAAAGATTTTTGAATTATATTTGGTTGAAAAATATTATGAAATGTGATTTTATTTGCTTAGCCTTTCATGTGATATGTATGATTTAGTGAATGATATATAAGTTGATTGTGTCAAATTTTATAGTATTCAGCAATCCTTTCTGTTTGTAGCAGCCATGAGCCAACCTACACATGTTAGTCTAAGTAATGGAAAATCAGGAGAAATACACACATCTGTAGCAGCTGAGGAGACTGTTGATAGTACTAATACTCAGACACATCATATCATGATAATACATGAGGATCCTATCGAAAGCCAAACAAATACATACACCACACAAGTAATATCTAGTGATGTAAGTCTCAGAGCTACCAAAGTCAAAGACACAGCAGCAATCTTTCTTACACAAAAGTAATATAAAGAGGTATAGAGAGTCACAAGTAAAAATTTCCTCATGTGCTCTCTGATACAAAGGGCTTTTCCATTAAAATGCATATACCAGGGTCGGAAGGCAATTCTCTACTACCCCCACAACCAAGGGTAATGGACAAATATGAATAAAACAGTAAGACACAAAATCAACAAGAAATCAGAAGAATTTTCATTTCCTGCCTTCCGACCCTAATGGAATAGCCCTAATGTCAGACAGATGTAACTCTGGATTTTCCCTTGAAATTAAAATTTGAACAGGGGAGGTTATTTAAAAATATATTTTACAAAAATTTTCATTTTGTGAAAAGTATATCTAATCCTTCTCAGGAACTAATATAAGACAGAAATAACTTGAAAAAAAAACTCTGTATTTTCCCTTGAAATGAAAATTTGAACAAGGGAGGTAATTTTGAAAAAAATATTTTACAAATATTTTCATTTTGTGAAAACTACAGTCTTACTTTGATGGCTCAAACACCCAAGGGACCCATAAAAACAGTTTTTGAGGTCAAACTATTGGGTTTTATTCTATGTTGACTATACTATAGGGAAACAGGACAGATAAAGGGAAGGTTTTGGTACCCATAAACCGGTTTAACCCTACCACTGGCTTTTACTAGTGCCGTAACCAAGTCTGGCTGTCCTGAGTTCCTATCGTTGTTTACGTTTGTCTTTTGTCTTATTTGTGTTTTTCCTGTGTAGTTACCTAGCAGATTGTGGCATGTAATTATAATTTTCAGCCATTGTAGGTGTTTCCTGTTGTACCTTTAATTTTATTTCATCAAACTTGAACAAAGGGACCAGAAAATGGGTCCGAGACATCCATTGTGTTATTGCAGTTCAAGCCTTAGAAGTTCTACTGTATATTTAAGTCTGATTTTGTAATCAAATTAATGTTAACCTTGATGAACAAGACATGAAGTTGTACAACTTTTTTCAATAGGATGTAAATTTAGAGGAAGAAAGAGAGAACCCAGAGGACCAGAACATAGACAATCAGTATGAAGATTTACAACAGAAATATAAAAAGTTACAGATGGAAAAACTAGTGGAAGAACAATCATATAAATCAGAAATAACAGAATTACAAACACAGGTAAATATATATATCAATCTATAATATGAAATAAAAATAGAACATCCATAGAGTCATGAAAGGAAATATATAATGTTAGTGTAGGTAGTGAAGTGAACATATCAATGTTGCCCTAACATAAATGTTTTAGTGTATGGATGTTAGACATAAAGATTTTACAAATCAATCAAGGATGTTGGACATATAGATTTTACAATTCAGTCAAGTGAGACACTACTTTTCTATACACGAGATATTTGACTTTAATAGCTGAATATTTGAAATTTTAAAGATTGATAGTTGAGAAATGTTGAATCTCATCAGAGACAGTTGAAATATCTGTTTCCTCAATATTTTGACGAAAAACATGGCCTCCTTTTTTCAGATGATCCTAAATAAATCTTGATTTGGACCTCATCAGGCATGGTAGCCTGTTTTCATGCTGTCAAATTAGTATTATCGGAAAAACTGCAAAATAATTTGATGTCATAATTATATTTGTCTCACATGCTAGGAAGCATGAACACAGGACAGAAATTTGTAAAAAGGGTAAAAATCAATAACCAGCTGTCAACAATATGTTGTCACCTGCATCTAATTAAGGTAGATACTGTTTCGCTGCTCAATTCAATCGTGCATTTGAAAAATAAAAGAGTCCAATACGGATTTGATTTAATTATTTGGTTGGAATAGTCATTTTATAGATTTTCCTTTGTGACGTCATAATTGATTGACTAATGTGAATGTCACATTTCGGCTGCTTTGCCGCAAATTAACTCCCTTTTCCTGTAAATTATGTTCATTACGGTAAGTTTGTAAAATATCTCTGTTAAAAGCATGGTGACCTATACATTTTTTCGTCTTTTACCATAGTTGAGATTATAAACGATCCATGAACAAAAGTACATAAAATTCTCATGGATAAAAGGTTCATTTTTGTTAAGTTAAAGATTGCCTTTCCGTATTTTCCCGGTACATTCTATGTAAATTCAGGTGAAAAAATGGCAAAAAATGCACAAACTTCAACCTGGATTCTAGGGAAAAAAAGCATGGTGACCCACATTTTTTATTGCGGATTATAAGTGTATACGATGAGTGAGGTCTTCAATTGTGCCAATTTATAACAAAATCTCATTGATGTAAATATTAGTGTCTATCTACCTTAAATAATTGGTAAAAATTATTCATTTTTGATTCATTGTAGGTAAATGAACTGAGAAATGAAATAGCTGAATACCAGAAACGTGAACAGGACTATCTTGAACAGTTGAGTGTGCCACTCGATAAAAATATAGAAAATATACTCAAACAGATGGAAGTTCAACATAGAAGTTTGCTACATCAACATTTATTGAACCTTAAGCGTGAATATAAACCAGTTCCCCTCATACTTAATGCAATGTCTACAGATTCTAATCAATATTTACCTCAAAATAATATAGGAGAATTAGGACAAGAAGTATCGCCCACCACCAGTATGTGTTCAACCTCTGACAATGTTTCTAGTTCTAACCTTGATATGCCTAGTAGTATAAATTTAGGAGATAATATAGCAGACAGGCTTGAGGAAAATATAGCAGATAGGTTGTGTAATGAAACAAGTAATCTTAGTGATGGATCTTCCAGTCTGAAATTGAAGAATGACAAATTAACTTTTGAGAAAACAAATTCTGAAGATCCTTTTGTTGTGTGCATTCAGTACGAAGAGTCTGAGAATGCAAAATGTGACAATGTAATGGTGCAGTTAGAGGGAGGAGCTGGAGATATGATTGACAGTGATGAACCAATGGCAAAACGTATTAAAACCTCATGATTGACAGATGACAATAGTATTTAGTAATGCAATTGGTTGATGAATCAAAGTTTTGAACAAATTTTTTGATGTTTTATATTGACTTCTGGTGTTCCTAAAAAATGCAATACATGTATATTATTTTTCATACTGTTGAACAAATTATAATTTCTTGCCTAAGTATAAGGAGGATACTCTTATTATGTTAAATTCATATGTAAAAGAATGTTAGGCAGGGATGGAAATTCTAGCCAGCCCTGTATATATTTGCTAGATGTCTACGTAAATTTTTGAAAAAAAAAATTAGCCTGTCCAAATAAGCCTGCCTCTTGTGGATGGGACGGCAGTTATTTCCAATTTTGTTATAGGCATCATAAATTTATTATCATCTCTACCCACCTTTTAAGCTCGCCGGGACGAATGTCCGGAGAGCTATTGTCATACCCCCGGCATCGGCGTCGTCAGCAAAAACTTTAACCTTGCTTGTGAAATGGAGACCTTAAGAGGTGGGATGTTGATATTTAGTATGTGGCTTCCTAGCAACGAGAGCTTTCTTTTGGTACCATATTTGTAGATATTTTGACCTTTACCTTGCCCTTAGGGCAATTTTTTAAAAACTTTAACCTTGCCTCTAGAAGGCAGGCTTTTAATGGTAGGGTGTTCATAATTGGTATGTGACTTCCTTATGATGAGAGCATTCTAGTGGTACCATATTTGTAGACATTTTGACCTTGACCTTTCCCTGAGGGCAATTTATGAAAAACTTTTAACCTTGCCTGTAGAAGGTAGGGGTTATTTGGTATGTGACTCCCTTATGATGAGAGCTTTCTAGTAGTACCATATTTGTAGACATTTTGACCTTGACCTTACCCTGAGGGCAATTTTTGAAAAACTTTAACGTTGCCTCTAGAAGGTAGGCTTTTAGTGTTAGGGTATTTATATTTGATATGTGACTTCTTTATGTTGAGAGCTTTAATTCTAGCGGTACCATATTTGTAGACATTATGACCTTGACCTTACCCTGAGGGCAATTTTTTTAAAAACTATAACAGTGTTTCTAGAATGTTGAAATTTAGTGGTAAGGTGTTCAATTTCAACATATGCCTTCCTTATGATGATAGCTTTCTGATGGCACCACATTTTTAGACATTTTGGCCTTGACTTTGTCCTTAGAGCAGTTTTTAAAAAAAACTTCAACCTTGCTTCTAGAAGTTAGTTGTTTAGTTATAGGGTGTTTATATTTTTTTTCATGACTTCCCTATGGTGACAGCTTTCCGGTAGTAACATAGTTGTAGGTAGACATTTTGACCTTGACAATAAATTGCCCTGGAGTAGTTTAAAAAAAAAATTTGAACCCTGTTTATAGAAGTTAGTCTTTTAGTGATAGAGAGTTCCTGTTTGACATGTGGCTTTCTTATATCGCATTTAAAGTATTTATCACGAAAATGTATAACCTTCAAATTAATTGTACTTTGGGGTTTCTGTAATTCCCGGCGAGCTATGTTGTCTTCTGACAACTCTTGTTAAAAATGACTCACCTTAACTTTTTATAGGACGCCAAAAAATTTTGAAGTTATAAATTTTGGTTCCAGTTTGTCAAAATTAGTCCCTTTGACAAATTTTTTATGTGTATAAATATACAAATTAAAAATGATTTCACCCTGATTGTAAGAATGGCATTAGTATTAATTTCATTGACAGGAACTTTCTATTGTCCAGATTCTGATCATGCATTTGTATGGCAAGATTACACAATCATACCTTACAAATATTTGAACAGGACTACTAAAAGTCAGTTTGGTTAATATAATTACAGTGAACCCTCATTATATTGCCTTCTTTAGAACCAAGGAATATTTTGGCAATAAGTGAGGGAATGAATACACAACAAACTATGTAATTTTCTGAAAAGTGGACCTAAAAATAAGGGACCGTCATTAGAGAGGGGCTATATAACATGGGAGCACTCTATACATGGTATATATGTTTTTGTTTTGCATTTGAGACATTTTAAATGAATCCATTACAATGTCCATTTATCTGTCTTTGCTAACTAGTACATAGAAAACTTGGACTCCTCCTTACAGTACTTGTATTATGTATCAGGTCCATAACAATATGTTACAATGTACATAAAGTCTTCCCTAATTATTCTGAATAGTGCTGAATCTTTACTGGGATAAATATCTATGAAATCCATTGGCAATACAGTGCAGTATGTTTTCATGTTATCTCCAGTGCACCATATTGAACATTGTTTATACTTTTGTTAACAGTTAATGTGTTATAACATTATGTGAAATAAACCATTTCCTTAAATTTATTTTGTCTTTTATTCATACATGACTTTTTCTATATCTACAGGAATGAAATTTTGGTATCTATTTTCTTCACTTTCATTTATACTGCAATGACTACCTTAGGATACTCTCAATATTTTTGAAGGGCTCATATTGTTAAGTTATGTTTAAGGTGGTATGGGGGTCTAAGATCTGTCAGATAAAATTTTCTGATATTTTCATTACAGAGTATACAAAAAATAAAATATAAATTTGGGGTCACTGGCCATATAAGAATGAAATCTGTCATTTAATAATCGGGTAATTTAGTTGAAATGATAGGAAAAATAAGCAAATTTTAACAAAATTTTAATTTATTTCAGTTACCCAGTACATCAGATTTGTTAAAATTTGGTAAGAGATTAGCTAATATACTGTCTTTGAATTTCCATGAAAAAAATTGGTGGGATATGGAACTTAATTTTGAAAAAAATGCTGAAAAAACTGATTTTTCAGTATTATTTCTATGCATATGATCTCCCCTTTATAGCACAGGACTTTGCTGAAAAAAATTCAGTTATGTATAGTTATGAATATATATGATCTAATTTAACTGTTATAAGACATTGGTAATCATTTCGCCAACAATCCCATAGTGAATTCAATTTTTTTGTCACATGCGCATGAATGATGTGCAATTTTAAACTCCTATACTACCTTAAACTACCAATATCTACAAAAATGTTCAGCATGTCAAGGGCTATATTTTCATCACAAGTTTGAAATTTCAAAACCAATTCTCATAGGAATTATTTCAGTCAGACAGATTTAATATTTAGGGAGTTATGTGAGGGTATGGTCTCAGATGAAATGTAAATAGTCATGGGATCTCAGAAATAAAATTGAAATATTTTAATTCATTTTAGTAATAATGCATAAGATTATGGGCGATGATTATGCTTTTCAGCTCACCTTACTTTAACCAGGTTGAGCTTTTGCCATCACTGGGCATTTGTCATCCTTCTATCATAAACTCTTCATTCAAAGGTCAAATCATCTCCTCTGAAACCAAAACAAGATTTGACATAGATATGTCTTACTTAAATATAAATATTGCCATCTATAATACATGCTGAACCTAATATAGTGGGTTTAGAAACTTCTGCCCATTTTGCCTATTAAGTATCTAGTGATGCCTGCAAATTTGAAAAATAAACAGTCATGAAACCTACAAATTGCAGTCAAACAGATTTGAATGAAAGGTGCAAGACAGACACAGACCTAACCAAATTAAACATAAAAAAAAATTGGGAGACAAGATGTTTCAGTTGCTGAGATATCAAAATGCAGGTAAAAAATGTCACGAAATGTACAAAGTCAGTCAAATGAGGTCAAGGTCAATTGCTAAGGGCCAGACTGGCATGTACCCACTAAGAAACATTGTTAAAACTGAATATAACTGATCTTCAAAAAGGTGTTTTTCTGNGGCTCTTGAGAGCCTAATTTGAACTCGCCAGGGTGAGCTTTTGCCATCACTTGGTGTCCATCATCCATGGTTAACTTTTCATTTAAAGGTTTTTGTTTCTGAAACCACTTAGCCAATTAGAACCTAACTGGGTCACAATAGTCCTTGGGTGGTCCTCTTTAAAAAAAATGTGTGGGAAGTCAGCAACTCATTGAAGATGGCCACCAGTGGGGAACTTAGTTATACATTGACCCTTTGGGAAATCATATTCAAAAATCTTGGACCTACTTTCAAAGATCTCCTTTGCAATTGTAACAAAACTAAGCTACAATAGTCATTTAGTGGTCCCCTTTAAAAATGTCTCATGAGTCGTCATCACATCCAAGATGGCAACCAGGAGGGAACAGCATTTAAGCATTGGATCCTATGGGAAAGCATTCAAAGATCTCCTTCTCTCAAGCTACAAAGCCTTGAACCAAACTTAGTCAAAATAGTCTTTAAGAGGTCCCCTTTCAAAAATGTGTCCAACATGTTTGCACATCATGCAAGATGGCTGCCAGCACAATCCTTAGTTTTACATTAGACCCTATGGCGAAACATATCAAAAGATCTTCTCCTTTGGAAGTATTTGACCAATTTAAACCACTCTGGTCACAATGGTTCTTTGATGGTCCCCTTTAAAAAATATGTTTAGCAAGTCTGCTCCTCATCCAAAATGGCCCCCAGCAGAGAACATTTTTCAACATTAGCAAAGTATTCAAAGATCCTCTCTACTGAAGCTACTGGAACCAAACTTTGTCACAATAGTCCTTAGATAGTGTCCTTTAAAAAAAAAATCGCCGAAAGAACTTCACTTCAGACAAATGAATTCCAGTAGAACTTCAATTGCATGAACTGCAATAACTGGAACACCATGGATGTCTTAACCCCTTTTTTGTCCTTTTGTTCAAGTTTCAATATAGTTCCACCTCGTTTCTAACAAGTCTGCATCTCAAGATGGCCACCAGCAGGGAACATTGTTTAACAATGGACTCTATGAGAAAACAACCAAAGATCTTCTCTGAAGCCACAAAGCCAATTTGAACCAGACTTCACAATAGTTCTTAGGTGGGTCCATTTCAAAATCAATCTGGCAAGTCCACAACTTATCCAAGATCGCCACCAGTGCAGAAATTAGTTTAACATTAGACACTTTGGGGAAACATGTTAAAAGATCTTCTCCTCAGAAGGTATTTGGCCAATATGAGTTGGTCATAAGGTCCAATTGGAACATAGTTGAGCAATACGGGCTCTTGAGAGCCTCTTGTGTCATATATATACCACTACACAAAGTGGTTGATTGTTTTGCAATACCCTCAGTTGTGTTTCTGTACTTCTGTCTTTCCCCAGAAGGTTTCTGACTGTTAACTTGTGTACCAGATAATATACTTCAAAACTTAGTATGCAAGTTGTTACAAATAACCAGTTTTGATGTTGGTTTCAGAGTGTGAAGTTATGCACCATGAAACTTCAAAATAGTACATATAGTTTGAGGTTTAAGACCATTACCTTATAAATGAAATTACAGTTTTCAAACTATGTATGCAAGATGTTACTGCCAAAGTTCAGGGGAAAGTTAATGGTTTTAGTGGTTTTTGAAATGTGCATCTTAAACACTTTGTATTTTTGCAAATTTTGAGGTTTCCTTCCAACAACATCCAACAAATTATTTACAATCTTCCAACCTGATAAGCAAGTCATTTTTCAATTTCAAATATTGGTTCCGAGGTTGGGGTGTTTCAAGAGTTTTGTCCATTTAACTTTGAAATTCATGTATTGATCAATTTTGGTGTTTCCAATTTGTATTTTCGGTAAAATTGTGAACAAAATTACAGCATTGCCTCAAACTTTCTATGCAAATTGCTTGCCACTAAATTAGTGCCAGGTTATATTTTAGATTCAGAGGAGAGGCTGGTTCTAGAGTAATGCACCCTAATTTTTTATGCTCCGCCTACGATAGTAGGGGGGGCATATAATGTTCGGGTCCGTCTGTCCGTCCGTTCGTCCATCTGTCCGTCCCAAGTCAGGTTTACCCTCAGGTTTTATTTTTTTTTTCTGTGAAGGATGTATGCTATTATCATGAAACTTTGTATAAATACACATTAGGATATAATCAAACAAAAATCATAATAAAAATTGATCTTGGCTACCAACTTCATGCTTCACTGATCATGGAAAAAAGGGGGGTAGTATGAGGTTTACCCTTAGGTTGAAGTTTTCTTTCTGTGAAGGATGTATGCTATTATTATGAAACTTTGTAAAATACACATTAGCATCTAATTAAACAAAAATCATAATAACAAGAGAATCTGTGTCAATGGACACTATGCCCCGCTACTGATCATACCTAATTAATGACCATGAGTGACATTTATTTTATCATCTTTTCTACAAACCTAGAGGTTAACATGAAATTTTACACAACAACCATCAAATTTATATGGTTGCTAGGTAAAATTTCCAAAATTAAATGGTCTTTTAGAGTTTCATGAATTTTACCAAAATTGGAATCAAGAATTTCTGCAATCCATGTTTGGGAAATGACTACTTTAACTATAAAGTAATGAATTCACACTGTTGCTAGATAGAATTTCCAAGATGAAATAGTCACCATAATTGGAATCAAAGATTTTCTAAAATTCAGTTACTGAAAATTTGTGTTTTGACAAAAAGAAATTCAAAAATGTATGGTTGCTAGGTAAAATTTCCAAAATTAAATGGCATTTCTCATCCTCGATTTTATGGAAATGTTGTTAAAAAATGTCAAAAACTGATTAATAATCCAGAAAAACTAGGACGTAACTTACATTCTTTACGTAATAGTGGATATCGACGAGATATTCTGAACAAATCCGTTAAATTGGCTTTGGATTCCAGTGACCTGAAGACTTTACATATATACTGGCCTCTCACTGATACTGCCGATGTCTGCTGAAATACATGAAGACTCTTTACCAAACTCTTCGGGAAGTTTTGAGTTTGATTTTTCTTCTGTAGTGCGACAGTGTTTTACCAGCAGACTAGATTCCTTGAGCTAGCCGGCAGTTTAGCGGTGAGCACTCTTTGACCCTTCTTTCAAAATTACGTTTTGTCTTATGCTTTTTCTGTTCCAAGATAGTGGTCATTGAGTTAGTAGTCTACCTGTATTGGGTTTTATTCGCGTGTTTATGATACTATAGGGAAACGGGATAGAGAAAGGGGAGGTTTAGGTACCCATAAACCGGTTTAACCCTACCACTGGCTTTTGCTGGTGCCGGTACCAAGTCCGGCTATCCCGAGTTCCTATCGTTATTTATGTTTGTCTCTTGTTTTCATTATTGTTTTTCTGGTGCAGTTTGCTTGTAAATTGTGGCATGTGATTGTAGTTCCTGGCCATTGTAGGTTTTAGCTGTTTTCCTGTTTTTGTAATTTTGAGAGTTTCAGGAAATTTACCAAAATTGGAATCAAAGATTTTTGCAATTGATTTATTGAAAATTTGTGTTCAGACAAAAGAAATTCAAAAATGTATGGTTGCTAGGTAAAATTTCCAAAATTAAAAGGTCTTTGAGAGTTTCAGGAAAGTTACCAAAATTGGAATCAAAGATTTTTGCAATTCAGTTATTGAAAATTGGTGATTTGTCATCAAGAAATTAAAAATTTTATGGTTGCTAGGTAAAATTTCCAAAATTAAATGGTCTTTGAGAGTTTCAGGAAGTTTACCAAAATTGGAATCAAAAATTTTTGCAATTCAGTTATTAAAAATTGATATTTTGACAAAAAGAAATAAAAAAAAATTATGTTTGCTATGTAAAATTTCTTAAATTAAATAGTCTAAGAGTTTCAGGAATTTTACAAAAAAAGAAATCAAAGATATTTGCAATTCAATTTAAAAAAAATGACTGTTTAAACAAAAAGACAAAAAAAGATGCTAGGAAGAATTTCAAAAATTAAATCAATGATCATTAATACAAAAGTTCAAAACCAATGAACCTTGACCTTGAAGTCACTGCATCTGTTTGGCACCAAAACATTGGAGCTCATGTTATGGTCTATCTAAATACAAAGTTTCCTCAAGATATCAAACTTCCTTCAGTGTAAACTACCTTCAACCTTAACCTTAACCTGCAGTATATCAAATATTCACTTCTAATATTCAAAGTCATTGACCCATGACCTTGAGGTCATAGCATCTGTTTCCTTCCAAAATGTTGCAGTTCCTTTCATGGTCTATCAGTATACAAAGTTTCATCAAGATATCAAACCTCCTTCTAGGTAAACTACCTTTAACCTAAACCTTAACCTGTAGTATATCAAATATTCACTCCTAATAATTAAAGTCAATGACTCATGACCTTGAGGTCACAGCATCCGTTTCATTCCAAAATGTTGCAGTTCATGTCATGGTCTATCAGTATACAAAGTTTCATCAAGATATTAAACCTCCTTCAAGAACTACCTCCAACCTAGACCTTAACCTGCAGTATATCGAATATTCACTCCTTATTCACCCCTAATATTCAAAGTCAATGACCCATGACCTTGAGGTCACAGCATCCGTTTCATTCCAAAATGTTGCAGTTCATGTCATGGTCTATCAGTATACAAAGTTTCATCAAGATATCAAGTCTCCTTCAAGGTAAACTACCTTCAACCTACACCTTAACCTAAGCATTACGGACGTATGTACGTATGTACGGACAATGTACCCGAACACTATATACCCCTCCTACTTTGTAGGCGGGGCATAAAAATTTATCCCGGCCAACAACTTTATGCTTCACTGATCATGGGAAAAAGGGGGTAGTATGAGGTTTACCCTTAGGTTGAATTTTTTTTTCTGTGAAGGATGTATGCTATTATTATGAAACTTTTTATAAATACACAATAATTAGACAAAAATCATAATAAAAATTTATCCGGGCCACCAATTTCATGCTTCACTGATCATGGAAAAAGGGGGATATTATGAGATTTAACCTCAGGTTTAAGTTTCTTTTCTGTGACGGATGTATGCTATTATGAAACTTCATATAAATACTCATTGGGATATTAATAAAAAAAAAACAACAAATATTTACCCATGCCATCAACTTATGACTCACTGATCATGAAAGATAGCATTGCTCAAAATAGGTGTGAGGCGGGGCATTGTGTCCGTTAGACACATATTCTTTTTTTTTTAAAGCTGGGGTATCGTGTAATTCAGTTTTTTCATTTCCATTAATTTTGTTTTGGATATCCAGGGTTTCCCTTGTTGCTTGCTATTTAGTGGCCATTGGATAAGCCTATATCACTTGACTGGTTCCTAAAGAATTAATTCAACTCCCTTTCATCTTGTATGAAGTTATTGATGACCTTATTTTTAGGACTTTTTTCAATCTTTTTTTCACTTTGAATTATTATACACCCCCGCTTTGTGGGGTCAGTGTGAGCTATAGCCATCACATGGCATCCGTCGTCCATCCGTTAAACTTTCACATTTTCATCTTCTCCTCTGAAATCACTTAAGCAAATTCAACCAAACTTTACATGATGTATGAAAGGTCCTTTACAAAGATTGCTCATTTCATTCCGATCCGACAAAAAACATGGCCGCCAGCTCGGAACTTAGGTTTAACATTGGACAATATGGGAAAATTCACATTTTCATCTTCGGCTCTGAAACCACTGAGGCAAATTCAACCAAACTTTACAGGAATGATGTATTGAAGGTCCTTTAC
>MJUU01019726.1:153366-163531 GCA_002080025.1 Modiolus philippinarum
GAAAGTTTGGTTGGAATCTCACACACATTTGTGAAGGAGTTGAAGATTAACAAACCAAATTAACAAATGAGCAATTTTGGCTCTATGAACCTCTAAATCTGTAAAACCTTAATTCTAAGTATCAGATGCACAACTACACCAGGTAAACAACGTATCCTGAAAGTTTGGTTGGAATCGGACAAGTAGTTTTGAAGAAGTTGCGGATTCAAAAAGCAACACTCACAAATGAGCAATTTTGGCTCTGTTAACCTCTAAAATCTGTAAAATCAAAATTCTAAGCATCAGGTGCACAACTACACCATGTGAAAAACATATCCTGAAAGATTGGTTGGAATCGGAGAAGCAGTTTTGAAGGAGTTGTGGATTCAAAAAGCAACACTCACAAATAAGCAATTTTAGCTCTGTGAACCTCTAAATTCTAAGTATTAGGTGCACAACTGCACCATGTGAAAAACATATCCTGAAAGTTTGGTTGGATTCGGACCAGTAGTTTTGAAGGAGTTGCGGATTCAAAAACCGACGGACGACGCAGGACAACGACGACGATGTAAGATGACAGATAGTAATCCCTATGTGTCGTCTCTGCTTACAGCAGGCGACAAAAAAAGTGTGATTAACTATGGTACATGTTTGTGGTTCACTGATCTAACTATATCTATAAGGCTAACTTAGCTCTATACAAGTATTTTTGTTACAATTTCCAAACCTAAGGAACATAACACCTTATAGAAAAAAACAAACAAAATATATGAAGATAAAACATGTAAAAGACATTATCCCGCTGAAAGTCGATAGGAAATGAAAATCAAGATGTCATCTGCAGCCTTTAGTAATCTACAAGTTCATAAGTTTAAGGGATAAGGTCCCGAAATGGCTATTCAGTTGACTTTGTCCTCATTCTCTACATGTAAAAATAATTCATAAAGGTTCTGCAGAAATTAGTGTCTCGCCTGCTCACTCTGTTTTCATAATAATTGGCCTATATTAAGATGTGGTTGCTAAGAATTCTAAGAAATTACTTGTCTTTGAGAGTATCAGGAAATTTACTAAAACTGGATTAAAAAAATTTTGAATTGGCACCATTGAAAATATTTTTTTAACTAAAATTCATCCAAATTGTTGCTGACAAGAATTCCCCAAAATTGCTTGTCTCTGAGAGTTTCAGGAAATTTACCAGGTTTGGGATAAAAAATTTTGGAAATCTAACCTCTGATTTGAAAAAAAAAATTTTGACTAAAATTCATCTAAAAAGCATGGTTGCTAACAAGAATTTCTAAACATAGGTAATCAACGATTACAAAGTTCGCCTCGTTATGGCACATGGACACAGAAACCCAATTTCGCTGGGGTGCTCATTTACCATCCCATATGCATGTATACAAAGGCTAGATGATCTTACCATGTACAGTTATCAAGACCTGAATTCGGACATAAACGGAAAAGTGACCTAATTTTGCCTGGATGCTGACCTACCCCCAAAGATGCATGCACATGCAAGGTTAGATGATCCTACCATGTACACTGACTTAAGATCTGAACTCAGACGTAAATTGAATGCCATGTACAGTTACTTAGATGTGAACTCGGACGTAAACTTGAATGTAAGTGGATCATGCGGAAAATATAGGTCAAAGTTACCTAATTTTGACTGGATGCTGACCTACTGCCAAAGATGCATGCACATGCAAGGTTAGATGATCCTACCATGTACAGTTGCTTAGATCTGAACTCGGACGTAAACTTGAATGTAAGTCACCCATGCAGAAAATATAGGTCAAAGTCACCTAATTTTGCCTGGATGCTGACCTACCCCCAAAGATGCATGCACATGCAAGGTTAGATGATCCTACCATGTACAGTTACTTAGATCTGAACTCGGACATAAACTTTAATTTAAGTCGATCATGCAGAAAATATAGGTCAAAGTGACCTAATTTTGCCAGGATGCTGACCTACCCCCATGCAAAGTTAGATGATTGTACCATGTACAGTTACTTAGATCTCAACTCGGACGTAAACTTGAATGTAAGTTACTCATGCGGAAAATAAAGGTCAAAGTGGCCTAATTTTGCCTGGATGCTGACCTACCGCCAAAGATGCATGTACATTCAAGGTTAGATGATCCTACCATGTACAGTTCCATAGATCTGAACTAGGACGTAAACTTGGATGTAAGTCAATCATGCGGAAAATATAGGTCAAAGTGACCTAATTTTGCCTGGATGCTGACCTACCCCCAAAGATGCATGCACATGCAAGGTTAAATGATCCTACCATGTACAGTTACTGAGATATCAACTCGGACCTAAAATTAAATGAAAGCGAGTCAAGCGGAAAATATAGGTCAAAGAGACCTAATTTTCTTGGAGGCTGTGAGATAGCCCAAGATGCATCTGCACACAAAGTTTGATGACCCTACCTTTCATAGTTGCAGAGATATATGCCCAAATGCGGACGTGGATGTAGAAGTAGACGTAGACGCGGACGAGGACGCTGGGGGTACTCCAATAGTCCTCCTCATCTTCATTGAGGCGAACTAAAAATTACTTGCCTATAAGAGTTGCAGGATATTTACCAAATTGGAACCAATTTTTTTTTATTCTGACTAGTAGTTTTCAATATTATGTCTGGTATGAAAAAATGGCTATAGCTTTTTGATTGTATGCAAAAATTTTAACATAAAAAGCATCCACAGCCTGCTAAGCTCACCTTGTTGCACAGCATTGTCACATTTAAAAATGTAAGTAAACAGGAATGGTCTATAATCATTCTTTTCAACAGATTCATTCATGCATAAAATGTAGGTCACAGTCAGCATTAGAAGCATGCATTGTTGTTGTCATCCCAAAATGTATGACACATATAAATATGGTTGATGTGGGACATGTCAGTAAGCAGGAATAGACTTTAGCCATTTTACCTAACCAAGTCACTCATGCATCAAATGTAGGTCACAGACAGCATCTTAAGCATGCATTGCAGTTGTCATCCTAAAATGCATCATACATACTAATATGGTTGATGTGGGACATTTCAGTAACTTGGACTGGACATTCTTATTAACCTGATGCCGACGCAGATGCTAGGGGTAACACATAAGCCCCCCTCACTTCATGAGGTGAGCTAAAAATTGTTATTCATGGACATTTTTGGAAATTTACCAAAGTTGGAACTGGAATAAAATTTTGAAAGCTTATTGCTTATCTAAAGGCTATATGCAACAATTCTACATCAAAACTTAATTTCCAAAGTTCCTACTTTGTTTAAACGTTGATAAATGGACCAAAAGTGAAAAATTGATGCCGAAAATATAGTTCAAGGTGACATAATTCTGATATGGATGTTGGTTACTACTAAAGATGTAAACCCTTAGCCATCATAATCTTTCTATGGCATGTAGGTGCTGAGATATGGTACAAACAAACAAAATTTGATAAAAAAAACTAAAGGCAAAATTGGGAAAAATTGGATTTTTTTTTTCAAAAATAAATTCGGGATTCAATAATGAATTTGTACTGAATATTGTGTCAAAATTTCATTGATACTGATCGTAATATTTCAGAAAGTTCAAAAAAAGTTTAACATTTTGGTAGTTTAAATGTTGTGATCATCTTCTATCATCTTTTTGTCGGGCAATGGATGACAGCGATTGTAAGAACACTTTTCCAGTTAAGTTTATGTTTGTTGACGATCCCGCATCCATGGATCATTAGGTAAAAAATTCGTAAAGGTTCCTCAGAACCATGTGTCTTGCCTGCTCAGTATGGTATCATTATAATAAGGACAATACTAACGCTTATATATTTTCTGTATTCCAAAAAATAACTTGGCTTTAAGAGTTTCAGGAAATTTACCAAAATTGAATTCAAATATTTGTGCAATTCAGATATTGAAAATGACTGTTTTCACCAAAATGTATTAAAAATGGTATGGTAGCTATGCAGAATTCCAAAAAATAACAGATCTTGAAGAGTTTCAGGAAATTTACCAAAATTGGAATTTTTGCAATTCCATTATTGAAAAAAAATTTTTTTTGCTGTTTTCATCAATATATTTTTAAAAAAGTATGGTTGCTACTAGTAGGTAGAATTCCAACTAGAGGCTCACATGAGCCTGTATCGCTCACCTGGTCACTGGTTTTATTCATTGTCACCTATAGACCACCCATTCATATACTATAAATCAGTTCAGCAGATGTTACATTTTCATTCTTGGATGAGGTACAAACTAAAAATCACAAACTTTGGAAGGGATCACCCAAAGACAATTGTAACCAAGTTTGGTTCCAATTGGCTCAGCAGGTTCAGAGGAGAAGACATTTGAATGCATATCCCATAGAGTCCCTTCAATGCTGGCGGCCATCTTGGATGAGGTAAGAACATAAAAATCACAAACTTAAAAGGGGACCACCCAAGGACTATTGTGACCAAGTTTGGTTCAATTTGGCTTGGTAGTTTCAGAGGAAAAGATCTTTGGATGCATTTCCCATAGGGTCCCTATGTTAAACTATGTTCCCTGCTGGTGGCCATCTTGAATGAGGTATGAACATAAAAATCACAATCTTTAAAGGAAAACATCTAAAGACTATTGAAACCAAGTTTGGTTCCAATTGGCTCAGTGGGTTCAGAGGAGAAGACATTTGAATGAATTTCCCATAGGGTTCCTATGTTAAACTGTGCTCCACGCTGGCAGCCATTTTGGATGAGGTACAAATGCAAAAATCACAAACTTTAAAGGGGACCACCCAAGGACTATTGTGACAGAATTTGGTCCCCGTTGGCTCAGTGGTTTCAGAGGAGAAGATCTTTGAATGCATTTCCCATAGGGTCCTATGTTAAACTATCTTCCCCGCTGGTGGCCATCTTGGATGAGATGCGAACCTGCTGGACATATGTAGAAATATTAGTTCTGGAAAACCTCAACACTTTTGCAATTAACATTTAACCTTAATCTCAAACAGTTTTTGAAATAAAACTAAAAACGTTCAAAAATGGTGAAAATTCAAAGAAAAAGCGGCAATGACTCCTATGTGGGTTGTCAGATTTTCTTCAAAATTGCAGGACATGTAGATCTTACTATGCTGACCATTTTTGTTATACAAACTTCACTTCTATCTTCCATCAATTTCAATATATAAGACCAGAAGTAACGAAAAATTGAACATTTTACGGAAAAGGGGCAATAACTCCAAGACGGGTAAACAGATATTCTCCAAAATTGCAGGGCAGGTAGATCTCATCATGCTGATCAGTAATGGTTTTTGAGTAATTTGCAAAAAACAGCAATTTACCCCTATGTTCTATTTTTAGTAACAGCAGCCATGTTGTTTGGTCTACAGACATAAAAATCACAAATTGGAAAGAGCATACCCTGGTGATGATTCAGGCCAAGTTTGGTTAGTATTGGCCCAGTAGTTTCAGAGGAGAAGATCTTTGAATATAAGTTAACGGACGGATGGATGGACGACGGATGCCGAGTGATGGCAAAAGATCACATGGCCTTTGGCCAGGTGAGCTAAAAATTAATTGGCCTAAGAGAGTTCCAGGAAATTTACCAGAAATCGGAATCAAAAATTTTTGCAATTTTTTCATTAAAATGAATGTTTATTTCAAATTCACTCAAAAACCATGGTTGCTAAGAAGAATTTCAAAAAATTGCAGGTCTTGAAGAGTTTCAGAAAATTTACCAAAATTGGAATCAAATATTTTTGCAATTCCATTATTGTAAATTACTGTTTTCATCAATATATTTTTTAAAAAGTATGGTTGCTAGGTAGAATTCCAAAAATGAATTGGTCTAAGAGAGTTCCAGGAAATTTACCAAAAATCTGAATCAAAAATTTTTGCAATTTTATTCATTAAAATGTTTGTTTATTTCAAATTCATTCAAAAACCATGGTTGCTAGGAAGAATTTAAAAAAATTGTATGTCTTGGACAGTTTCAGGAAATTTACCAATGTTGGAACCATGTTTTTTATTTCTTACGAGTTCAAAATTATGCTTGGCATCAAAGAATTGCCTTATTTTCTTAATAATATGCAAAAATTTCAAAAATTATCGGCCTTTGATATTTTCAGGAAATTTACCAAAGTTGGAACCAGAATGAAAATTCCAACAGCTTGTTACATATCTGCACACTGCATGCAGCAATGTCTAATTTTAATGAAATTCTGTTAAGACACAAACACTTAATTCACTTTCTAAAGAACTTTTATTTCGTTAACATTGAAATTGTTAGCAAAAAAAATAAGTCCAAATAAGCAAAAAATATGGAAAAACCAAAAAAAAAAATTTCCTATTTTTTCAGCTGGAGATAATTTTCTGACCATCATCTATCTTTTGACCTCTTTTCAATAAATTCCAATAAGATTTGATAACTTTATTCAACTTCTAAAAAACTTTAATCTGTGGGTTAACATTCAATTTTTTTGCAAAAAAAAAACTAAGTCCAAATACGGAAAAATGAAAAAAATAAATTTCAAAATTTTCATTAGGAGGTAATTTTTCGAACATTTTCTAGCTTCTGACCAGTTTTTATGATATTCCAATAAGATTTAATAACTTAATTCACCATCTAAAAAACTTTAATTTGTGGGTTAACATTTCAAAAAGATTAAGTCCAAATACGGAAAAATACGGAAAAACAACAAAAAAATTTCCAATTTTTTTCAGCTAGAGGTAATTTTCTGACCATTATCTAGCTTCTGTCCAATTTTGACACAATTCTATAAAGATTAAATGACTCTATTCAACCTATGAAAAACTTGTGCAATTGTTGACGCCGCCACCGACGACAACAGAATTTGGATCGCTATGTCATGCTTCCGCGACTTTCGTCGCAGGCGAGACAGAAAGCATGGATGTAGTGTTCCTCGACAATTAGCAATGAATTCCGCTCAAACCGGTGCTAGGGGCTGTCTTGAACTTGCTCTGAGGTATGAGTAAAACTCATTGTTGAAGGCCTCATGGTGACTTCAAGATGAAGAACAACAAGTAGAGGCTCACATGAGCCTGTATAGCTCACCTGGTGACTGGTTTTATTCATTGTCACCAATAGACCACCCATTCATACTATAAATCAGTTCAGTAGATGTTACATTTTCATTCTTGGATGAGGTACAAACTAAAATCACAAACTTTGGAAGGGATCACCCAAAGACAATTTTTACCAAGTTTGGTTCCAATTGGCTCAGTAGGTTTAGAGGAGAAGACATTTGAATGCATTTCCTGTAGAGTCCCTATGTTAAACTATGTTCCATGCTGGCGGCCATCTGAATGTAAAAATCACAAACTTTAAAGGGGACCACCCAAGGACTATTGTGACCAAGTTTGGTTCAATTTGGCTTGGTAGTTTCAGAGGAGAAGATCATTGGATGCATTTCCCACAGGGTCCCTATGTTAACCTATGTTCCTTGCTGGCGGCCATCTTGAATGAGGTATGAACATAACAAGAGAATCTGTGTCAATGGACACTATGCCCCGCTACTGCTCATACATAATTAATGCACATTAGTGACGTTTATTTTATCATCTATACATCTAGAGGCTAACATGAAATTTTACCTAGCAATCATCAAATTTGTATGGTTGCTAGGTAAAATTTCCAAAACTAAATGGTCTTAGACAGTTTCGTGANAACGTAAAAATCACAAACTTTAAAGGGGACCACCCAAGGACTACTGTGACAAAATTTGGTCCTAATTGGCCCAGTGGTTTCAGAGGAGAAGATCTTTGAATGAAAAGTTTATGCCGGACGGACGGACGACGGACGGACGACGGACGCCAAGTGATGGCAAAAGCTCACCCAGGCATAGCCAGGTGAGCTAAAAACCCCATTGAAATCCGATGAAAAAAAAAAATATCAGGCAATCTGCAAATTTGAAGTTGTGGTCCCTTTGAACCCTTATAGCTCGGAAACGGTAAGAGCTATGCAAAATCCGTTGACATACTACTGAAAGCTTACATCAAGAGGAATCCAAAGAAAAAAATCCCATTGAAATCTGATGAAAAATAAAAATTTTAGGTTATCTGTAAATTTATGATTTTGGCCCCCTTTGGCCCCTCATAGCTCGGAAACGGTAAGAGCTACACCAAATCCGTTGAAATACTGCTGAAAGCTTACATCAAGAGGAATCCAAAGAAAAAAATCCCATCGAAAACCGATGAAAAACAAAAATTTAAGGTTATCTGTAAATTTATGATTTTGGCCCCCCCTTTGGCCCCTCATAGCTGGTTAAGGAAACAAGTTACCAAAAATCTAATAGTAGAGCGGTTTATTAATTTTTCTTAAGGAATCCTTTGGAAAAAATTGCATCAAAATTGGACTAAAAATAAAAAAATTAAATTTTTGAAATTCGCCCCTTTTGGGCCCCATTTATCTCGTGAATGGTACATGCCACGTGAAATACGTTGGAATACTCCAGATTGGAAATTTTCTAAGGAGTTTACTGAAAGAAACCCCATCAAAATCTGATAAATAATAAAGATTCTACAGTCAAATATGTGAAAACACCTAATTTAACCCCTTTTGGTCCCTTTTTCTTAAACGGGTGGGGCCACAAACCCGAAATTAAAACCCGGGATTGCCATTATGTCAAGAAACCACATACTGACATTTGAAGATGATCCGTCCACTAGATACAAAGTTATGCTGGCCACAGACGCCGACACCAACGACTGCGCCATACCATAATATGACCGCAAAAATTTTTGCGGTCGTATAAAAATGTATGGTTGCTAGGTAAAATTTCCAAAATTAAATGGTCTTGGAGAGATTCAGGAAATTTACCAAAATTGGAATCAAAGATTTTTGCAATTCAGTTATTGAAAATTGGTGTTTTGACAAAAAGAAATTAAAAAATGTATGGCTGCTAGGTTAAATTTCCAAAATTAAAAGGTCTTAGAGAGTTTCAGGAAATTTACCAAAATTGGAATCAAAGTTTCCATTTACAAAACATAAAGGACAAAAAAGATGCTAAGAAGAATTTCAAGAATTAAATCGATGAGAGTGATAAAAAAATCAATCATAAACTTCAAAGCCAATAAACCATGACCTTGAAGTCACAGCATCTGTTTGGTACTAAAACATTGCTGTTCATGTTATGATGTATCATTATACAAAGTTTCATATGATATCAAACCTCCATCAAGGTAAATTACCTTGAACGTAAACCTTAACCTGTAGTATATCAAACATTCACGCCTAATATTCTGAGTCATTGAACCATGACCTTGAGGTCATAGCATCCATTTCCTTCCAAAATGTTGCAGTTCATGTCATGGTCCATCTGCATACAAATTTTCATCAAGATATCAAACCTCCTTCAAGGTAAACTACCTTCAACCTAAACCTTAACCTGTAGTATATCAAATATTCACTCCTGATATTCAAAGTCAATGACCCATGACCCTGAGGTCAAAGCATCCGTTTCATTCCAAAATGTTGCAGTTCATGTCATGGTCGATCTGTATACAAAGTTTCATCAAGATATCATACCTCCTTCAAGGTAAACTACCTTCAACCTAAACCTTAACCTGAGCATTACGTACGTACGGACAACGTACCTGAAAACTATATACCCCTCCTACTTCGTAGGCGGGGCGTAAAAATCACAGACCTTGAAGGAAAACATCTAAAGACTATTGTAACCAAGTTGGGTTCCAATTGGCTCAGTGAGTTCAGAGGAGAAGACATTTGAATGCATTTCCCATAGGGTCCCTATGTTAGACTGTGCAAAACACTGGCAGCCATCTTGGATGAGGTATAAACGTAAAAATTACAAACTTTAAAGGGGACCAGCCAAGTACTACTGTGACAAAATTTGGTCCCCATTGGCTCAGTGGTTTCAGAGGAGAAGATCTTTGAATGCATTTCCCATAGGGTCCTATGTTAAACTATCTTCCCCCGCTGGCGGCCATCTTAGATGAGATGGGAACCTGCTGGACATATGTAGAAATTGTAATTCTGGAAAACCTCAACACTTTTGCAATTTACATTTAACCTTTATCTTAAACAGTTTTTGAAATAAAAGTAAAAACGTTAAAAAATTGTGAAAATTCAAAGAAAAAGCAGCAGTAACTCCTATGTGGGTTGTCAGATTTTCTTCAAAATTGCAGGACATGTAGATCTTACTATGCTGACCATATTTGTTATACAAACTTCACTT
>MJUU01019726.1:163593-183317 GCA_002080025.1 Modiolus philippinarum
AAGACAGGTAAACAGATATTCTCCAAAATTGCAGGACAGGTAGATCTCATCATGCTGAGATTTTTACCACGTGTCAGAATTTTGATATCTGTAGTGGTTTTCGAGTAATTTGCAAAAAACGGCAATTTACCCATATGTTCTATTTTTAGTCACAACGGCCATGTTGTTTGGTCTACGGACATAAAAATCACAAACTTGAAAGAGCATACCCTGGTGATGATTCATACCAAGTTTGTTTAGTATTGGCCCAGTAGTTTCAGAGGAGAAGATCTTTAAATAAAAGTTAACGGACAGACGCCGAGTGATGGCAAAAGCTCAAATGGCTTTTGGCCAGGTGAGCTAATAAAAGCGTTGTTCCATTGCTTAGTATTACCGTGTATTTGTAGAGACTTTGTCTCATTTGCATTTACTCCATATCCCTTCATTGTTAACCATATGTTGATGACGCCAATGACGGAATCTGTGGTTGCTATGTCTCGCCTTGATGACATTCGTCTCAGGTGAGACAAAAATTGTGTACACCCTACCTGTCTTGATTAGAATTATCATGACTGAAGATTTCCATAGGCAACATCATAGGTGCTTTCTCTATTCCAAATGCTATCGGTCGAGATTCCAATCTTTTTTCTACTTCCTCTCTTGTTAATTGTGGTTCCTGTCGTGAATGTTTTCCATGCGCTCCTAAAAGTTTTGGACAAATTCATTATTTTTATCTCACAAAACCATATGTTAAAAAAAGGGAGAAAATAAAACCTGAAAAAAGGATTAAATTTTTATTCAGCAATTCATATACATGTAATTCAGAAGATGTTCAAACAAATCACGAATACATAAGGATATGCTACAACAATTTGATACATACCAGTGTAACAATGAAAAACCTCAGTCAGTTATCTCCCTGTACAAAGTTAGTTACATATGGCCAAAGTGGAGATAATTCTAAATTTCAATGTTACAAGATTCTATTGCTAATTAAATTATCTCCACTTTAACCATATATAACTTGATACAGGGAGATAACTGAACGAGGTTCCTCATAGATTTTCTTCATGTTTGCTTCTTATTACTTTTTATACACCTTTTAAGACAATGTGTTGGTTTTACTTAATAGACATGGCTTTAAGTATATCATATGTTTTTTATTAACAGTTTCCAAATTATTTGGAAAATTCAGTTTTATTATTTCAGTATAGTTTCATCCTAAGGAGTTGCACTTGCAGTTTTGCTATGGGAAACCCAAAAATCAATCAAATCAAATTGTGAAATAGAAGGTACACATCTACAATATGTCACAAAAATCTATAAAGTTTCATGAAAATCTATTCAGTGGCTACTAAAGGGTAGCAGATAAGGGGTCTGTACCCACCTGTAATGTAATGGCTAAGTCCATTTCTTACTTTGGTAAACCTTAAAAATTAATCAAATCAAATTCTGAAATAGTGCTTAATTTTCATAATTTCATTGGTTCAGGAGGGGTAGCAGATAAGAGATGGGTACACTCAAATATAAAGGACGGACTGAAAGAAGGACCAATGGATAACCCTATCACTACATACCCCCCCCCTTTCAAGCGGGAGGTATAATGAAATATTTGTTATGAAAATCTGTGAAAACGCTGACTTTGAAAGCCCATTTGGCTTTCAATTCTGAAATGGGTATTACCATGTTCTAGAAAAGCCTTTCTTTGTTGTTAAGGAATACAATGCAAATTGTTTTAATCATATGAACACTTGAACAACACTTATTAAGGTGTCTGCGGGGTATTAATTTCCTATTATAGAATTTTGTGAAATTTTCTGTGTAGAAACATAATTGTATTATTGTTCAAAATGTAAAATAAAATTTGGGGGTCACCGTACATTTAAGCGCAAAATCTGAAATTGAAAATTTCAGGATTTTACATAGAAATGATAGGGAATATGATTATAAGAGACGATAGTTTGGAAAATCTATTATAGAATTTTTTCATACTTTGCATGTGTTTAATTATTATTATGAAGTTTACATATCAAAAATAAAAATTAAGGGTCACCGTTGAAATTGGGGAGAAAAATTGCAAAATGTTAATTTCTCTAGTGATATCTTTGTTAAATTATTTTATCAAATTATCTCCCTTGAATAATTTCTGTGTTCTGTAAATCCAGCAACAGATTTAAAGCTCATGTGTTTTAGCTCATGTTTTTGTGACGAAAATGTTATAAAAATGATTAAGAATATAGATCTTAAATACATTTGAACTTTCTTTTCATTTTAAATAACTATTTTGTTAAATTTCTTAATGAATGAAACCTAAATGAACAATTATTGGACAAAATGGCGGAATAATACCACTGAGACACCTTAAGCACAAACCAATTATCCACAGAAAACACAGAGACAGATGACAGCAATGAGGATAATAATGACTGTGTAACTCAATTATACCATACAAAACTTTTGTTTTCATACAATAAGAATTTGACAGATGATGTATAACATTTCAATATATAAATATACAGGTATATAAAATTTTTCACTTTCTTTATACATGTATACAAACCTCCTTTATCCTTTTTAGCACTAGGTTTGGATCTTTTCTTCACAGGCTCTGATGAACTCTGTAAATATTTTTCACATTTGTAGACTTAATATAACATGATAATGTATGTGTTGTGCTTTGATATTTTTCCTTGTCAAACAGGTTATCAATTAATATATACAGTTGAGTCTCCTAAGACGGCGCATCTTATAAGTTGGCACGCATGAAGAAAACGATTTCTGTTTATAATCTAAATATTGGTACAGAAGAATTTCTATACGAAATAAAAGCCAGATAGCCATGATGACAAATAAATCCGTTTTGAGTGTTCTCTTGAGCTGTAAAAGACCAAAACCATTCTACAATCGTTGTTAATAGATTCTGTTGCTGTTTGCTGTTAGACGATTACTGTAACTGTTTAAGTTCATTATTTTTGTTGAAAGTATTTCTATTTTAATATTGAACATCCCCACTGTCCACTGAAAACCCGATAGTGTTAATAACTTTTATTTTGCGTTCCTAGTACATTTAGATTCACACCCTGCACCGACTTACAAGACATTTTAACATGGCGCTATAGCAGGGGGTAGGTCATTTTAAGCTTCTTTTTCATATGTTTAATTGAAGTTCTAATTTTGAACTCTTCATGATTCGAAAGTTTATTAATGCATGTTTAATTTACTGAAAATTATTAAAAGATATGTTTTAAATTATAGCACGTATCGAAAGGTAAACGCTTAGGTGCGCTGACTTACAAGACTGCCTCGTATTACAACCCATTAATTGCTTGACTGAGTCAAGACCATGAGCATAAAATCAATCAGCGTTTTTTTTTTTATTTTCAGGAAATGCTACACCTAATCTGACTGTAATTTTGTTTTATATTTGAATAAAGTTATTTTCTGTCATAATTATGATATACACATGTACATCAGTGTTTTTCATGGTAATATTGATAAATGAGTTGATATTATGCAACAAGTTTAAGATTTTTACATGCAAGATTATTATGTGTGTGGAAAGCATGTATGACTTTACATATAACCTATATTTCAAAGTTCAAACATCATGAACATGTGTTTTTCATTAAATATGTGGCGATTTGTTATATGTTGAGAACAAGTGAATTCCATTCATATCCCATCAATGGTCAAGATTATATCACATGGATTATATATGAAAATCCATATATCACCCTGTATAATAAAGATTTAAATATGTACATAAAGATCCATATCAAGAAAACACATTTAACAAATCTATTAAGCCAATGAAGTCAATGATCTATCAAAATGTCTTCATACTACTTATTGTTTCTTAATATTTAACAAGAGAAGGGGCAGTTGGAAACGACAGTTAATCAGCTCGCCGGTTTGTTCAATGTTTGTCTAGTATTATAAGCACTCCAAAAAATTGTACCATTCAAGATCTGGATTGTTACTTAAATCTAAGCCAGTCATGCAAGAAATGTAGTGACATTATTTCAATCAGGAGCATAATACCTATAGCATGAATGCATCTACTGATGAAAGATAAATGTTTTACAAGTATCAAGACTGTAACAAAAACTTTAACCTAATTTACTCATGCATGAAATGCAGGCCAGGTCAAAGTCGACCTATTTTTTTTCTGGAGCTTTCTAACTTTACAAGATGCTTCTACATACAAAATATTATTCCTCTAAGAGTTGTAGTATCCCAGAATTGGACTCTTACAAAAACTTTAACCTTAGTCACTCATGCATGAAATGTGGGTCAAAGTGACCTAATTTTTATCTGGAGCTTCGTAACTTTACAAGACGCATCTGCATACAAAATATTATTTCTCTATGAGTTGTAGTATCCCAGATCAGGACTCTTGCAAAAACTTCAACTTAAGTCACCCATGCATGAAATGTAGGTCAAAGTGACCTAATTTTTATCTGGAGCTTCGTAACTTTACAAGACGCATCTNCATACAAAATATTATTCCTCTAAGAGTTGTAGTATCCCAGATCTGGACTTAAACCTGAGTCAATCATGCATGAAATGTAGGTTAAAGTGACCTAATTTTTATCTGGAGCTTCCTAAACTTTTCAAGACGCATCTGCATACAAAATATTATTTCTCTAAGAGTTGTAGTATCCCAGATCTGGACTCCTACAAAAACTTTAACCTAAGTCACTCATGCATGAAATTAGACCCAAGTATCGTGAGGAATCTCACGATACAATACGTATCCTGATATCTGCTTGCGATACGATACAATCACGATACATATCATGGTATTGTAAATCTTGTTTTCTTGACATTAATTCAGCAGATATCAAGACTATGAATTGCATTATACAAGTGTTTTAATATTTGAGCCATGTATCTGTCATAACTGTCATTAAATATAGGTAATTATATCAATTTTATAAGCCATGGGAACATTCACAATGACAACTTCGTTTACATCTACAAGTTCCGCCATATTGGCGGTTATAAAACACAGATCGGATCGGGTGCGGTTGTATAAAACAAAGCCGTTTTCGGTACATTTATCGCGATTCCGGACCAACGATACGATACGGGAATCGTCATCACTTTGGATCGATATAATCGATTCATCAATGAATCGTTACCCCTCTACATGAAATGTAGGTCAAAGTGACCTAATTTTTATCTTAACAAGATGCATCTGCATACAAAATATTATTTCTCTCAGAGTTGTATCCCAGATCTGGACTCTTACAAAAACTTTAACCTAAGTCACTCATACATGAAAAGTAGGTTAAAGTGACCTAATTTTAATCTGGAGCTTCGTTACTTTACAAGACGCATCTACATACAAAATATTATTCCTCTAAGAGTTGTAGTATCCCAGATCTGGACTCTTACAAAAACTTTAACCTAAGTCACTCATGCATGAAATGTAGGTCAAATCCACCTATTCTATATATCAACCTCAAATACTATTTTAGATGCATCCATGGACAAAATCTTGTCCATCTATGACTTGTTATTCAAAAGATATATGGTCTTAAGTTTGAACGGACTAACGGACGAAACACTATATCCCCTCCCCAACTTCATTGGGCGAGGGGATAAATAGACTAACAAATTACTTACTGGAATATTTGCTCTACTCTGTGCACTTGCTGCCATATAAAGAGTAGGGTCAGTTCCAAATTCAAATCCTAGACTTTCTAATGCTTTCCTTCTGAAAATAATAATCATACAAAACTTTTCTTTAGTTCTTCAAGAATTCATAATGAACTTCTTGAACAAAAATATGCAGTAACGTATTTTAAGCCTTGCGAATTTCGGTACATACAGGAAATTCGTATAAGACAAAAGATTTTCAAAAAATTCTGAAATTGTTATTTACCCAATGAATGAATTATCGATTATTGAAATAATCTGAATAATATCAGTATCTTTTAATCATCAAATTCTCTTTAATTGGCAAACATGAACTTCCAATGATCATTTAATAGATGCATCTGACTGGAAGGGGGGGTTAATAAATTTTCCTTTCTTAACATAAAAGCAAACTAACAGCAAGAGAAATGGAGTTCAACACAACTATTTTGTTTAAAGCAGAACCGAGTGCTTTAACTTCAGATACTCGCACATGAAATATACCCCTAGGTAAAGATGACCTCATTTTTATCAGTAACCTCAAGATTATTCAAGGTGCATCTGCAGACAAAATATCATTCCTCTATCTCCCTAGTATCTCAGACCTTGAATTCACCACAAAATTTCCCCAGAGTCCTTTATGCATGACATGTAGGTCAAATACACCAACTTTTATACCATGGAATAAATTATAGAACTATTCCATATCTGTTCCTGAAAAATAGCTTATCAATTTAAAATTTCAACTTTAAAAGATGCATAGATGTTAAACTTTGTATGTAAGGGATTTATAGAAAGACTGATACATGAACAAATGGCAAATTGCTATCTCCTATCCCAGCTCCATAGATGTTAAACTTTGCATGTAAGGGATTTATAGAAAGACTGATACACGAACAAATGGCAAATTGCTATCTCCTATCCCAGGTCCATAGATGTTAAACTTTGTATGTAAGGGATTTAAAGAAAGATTGATACATGAACAAATGGCAAATGGCTATCTCCTATCCCAGCTCCATAGATGTCAAACTTTGCATGTAAGGGATTTATAGAAAGACTGATACAAGAACAAATGGCAAATTGCTATCTCCTATCCCAGCTCCATAGATGTTAAACTTTGTATGAAAGGGATTTATAGAAAGACTGATACATGAACAAATGGCAAATGGCTATCTCCTATCCCAGGTCCATAGATGTTAAACTTTGTATGTAAGGGATTAATAGAAAGACTGATACATGAACAAATGGCAAATCGCTATCCCCTATCCCAGCTCCATTGATGTTAACCTTTGTATGTAAGGGATTTATAGAAAGACTGATACATGAACAAATGGCAATCGCTGTCTCCTATCCCAGCTCCATTGATGGAAAATTTTTCATTTCAAATCTTTTACAATCATGCTCTTTTTTTCATCCTCTTTTTGGCAGAATTACCAGTGATGCATCAAGATACTGACCCATTTTAAATAGCTGCTGCATTCAGTAAGGGAGGAAACAATTCACCGTATATACCAAAAGTGCAGTATATATGTATTTTGGAATAGGATTTTGTTCATGATATCTGGAAAACCACTTAGGCCATACAAAATTAATTAATTGGTTCTCAGGCAATTTTTCATTTAAAATGATGAGGGAGGGAGGTGATTTTTTTTATCTTTTTATTTGCCAAAAAATAGATGAGGCAGCTTTTTACATTGTAAAAACCACCAAAAATGTAGTGAGGGAGGTGATTTTTATATTTTTTTTATTGAAATGGCACAAAATAGGGTCAATGAGGGGCTTTTTTCAAGCCTCAAACTAGATGAGGGAGGGCCTGTGAACCAATAAATTATTTTTTTATGGCCTTAAGATACAAACAATAAATGTAGCTCCCGTTTTTTATGTGGAATAAAAAAGTATTACATTACTAGGCCTCTTTTGGAAACAATTTTACTTTTATTATAATTCAATGGTATTGTTCTTTTATGAATTTTTTCAGTAAATACTAGAAACAGAGAGTTTGTCTCATTTACAATTAATCAATTTGTTTTAATTGTGTCATGTTCTGCAACAAACTTTGATAAAGAAATCCTATTTTTCAATTATTTCAAAATGACATCACTTACAATGAAATTATGCAAAGCAATTAAATATCTATACATATTAATTTTAAATCATTTACTAACAACATACTTTTTGCCTGCACTGTGACCATCATTTTCACTATCGCTAGATTCTGTGGCATCAGAATCGTCAGAAGAATCGTCTAATTTTTCATACTGTAATAATCTGTCTAGAAGGAAGCTGGAAAAAAGAACAGAATTTGCATTACTGGAATAATGTCAATACTATGTAGATAATGCATTTTCATACTTTAACAATCTATCTTGAAGGAAGCTGCAAAAAAGAAAAGAATTATTCTTATTCAATAATGTTAATAATTAAAATGATTAAAAAATACATTGTATTTAAATATCTAGTTATTACACATCAAGTTTTTGTCCATTTCAATACTGAAAATAAACTTGCACTTTGTTTTAGTCTCACGATGTTATAAGTATGTCATATTTCTTGTAGTTCATAATTCTTTTTTAAATCAAAAATGACGTGAAAAAAAAAACAGAGTCGTCAGAAGACAACATAGCTTGCCGCGGATTACAGTTACCTTAATGCACAATAAATTGGAATGTTATACATTTCCATAAATATGATGTTTTGTTAATTTTAAATGTGAAACAAGGAAGTCACATGTCAAATAGGAACTCCCTTCCACTAAAAGAATTACTTCTAGAAGAAAGGTAGAAGTTTTCAAAAAAAGTGCCCTCAAAATGTCAATAAATATGGTACGATAAGCTCTCAGCACAAGAAATTGGCATACCAAATATAAACACCCTACCACTAAACAACTTAATTCTAGAAGCATGGTTATTAAGTTTTTAAATAATTGCCCTCAGGGAAAGGTCAGGGTCAAATGGCTACAAAAATGGTACCACTAGAAAGCTTTCATCATAAGGAATTTAAATACTAAATATAAACACCCTACCACTAAAAGCCTACCTCCTAGAGGCAAGGCTAAAGCTTTTTTTTTTAATTTCCTAAAGGGCAAGGTCAAAATCAAAATGTCTACAAGTATGGTACCAGAAGAAAGCTCTCATCATAAGGAAGATACATACCAAATATGAACACTCTACCACTAAACAACTGAATTCTAGAAGCAAGGCTAAAGTTTAAAAATCAAAGCTCAGATGGAGTTGAAACTTGAAAGCCCTGAAAATCTACACCGACTTCGTAGTCATCCAAAGAAATGCTGAATAGAAAATAACGAATTTATGTTTAATGGCCTTAGAGAACTGATTTAATCAACGGGAACAGAAAGTACAATTTATCATTAGTGAATAAAACTAGAGAATGTGTCTGTAAGACACAGATGCCCCCGAAAGATTATCGCAAAGGATAACCTCCTATTAAAATGTAGGTCAAAGCCACTTAATTTTTATTAATTTCGGCAGTATTCATCAAGGCAATTATTGATGAAATATCATTGTCCTATAATGTGTAGTTGTTGAAAAATGAACTTAAAGGCAAACCTTGACCAAATTCACTGAAGCGTAAAATGTAGGTCAAGGCCACCTTATTGTCAATGATTTGGGTAGTACTGGTCAAGGCAATTGCTTTGATGAAATATCATTGTTCAATGATGTGAAGTTGTTGAGAAATGGACTTAAACACAGAACTTAATCAAAGTCAGTGAAACATAAAATGTAGGTCAAAGCCACCTAATTGTCAATGATTTGGGTAGTACTCATCAAGGCAATTACTTTGATGAATTATCATTATCCTATAATGTGTAGTTGTTGAGAAATTGACTTAAATGCAAAACTTAACCAAAGTCACTGAAGCGTAAAATATAGGTCAAAGTCACCTTATTGTCAATAATTTGGGTAGTACTCATCAAGGCAATTAATTTGATGAAATATCAGTGTCCTATAATGTGTAGTTGTTGAGAAATGGACTTAAACGCAAAACTTAACCAAAGTCTCTGAAGCGTAATAAATAGGTCAAAGCCACCTTATTGTCAATGATTTGGGTTCTACTCATCCAGGCAATTAATTTGATGAAATATCATTGTCCAATAATGTATAGTTGTTGAGAAATGGACTTAAACGCAAAACTTAACCAGAGTCACTCAAGCATAAAATATAGGTCAAAGAGTCAAACTACCTATTGAACTATGTAGTACTATCAAAGATCTACCTACTGACCTATTATCATTGTTCTACCTATTACATTTTCTGAGAACTTGACTTTGACGCAAAACTTAACGGAACGTAGGGACGGAAGGACGGACAAGGGTAACACTATATGCCCCTTCCACATTCGTGGGCGGGGCATAAAAATCACAGGCAGTTCCGTAATCACATGAAAATAATCGGAAGGGGTGATTTCTGTATGGGTGACCAGTTCCACCTATGTGCTAAATAGCCAATCAAGGTGAATAAGTATCTTTGCTTATTCGAGAACTGGTTCAATAAACACAAACAGAAGGTACAATTTATATATCTGAGTTATTCCGTAATACGTGAAAATAATCTTATCCATTGCTTTAAATAGGCAATACATATGACACAGGTAACAAATGTTATTTTCTCCTTTGACAAATAACTACACGACAGGAGCATTGAACTAGTTCTTGATATAGACAGGGACATAAATACCGTGAATATTTATAGTGTATGTGTATATTTTTATCGATTTTATACAGCAACACTGTCACTATTCAACATACAAAAGCGGATTTTGAAAGAAATTTACGAACTACATTTGATCGGAAACATGCAGCTCTTTAAATACATTAGTTACCCTGACGCTCACGTGACATCTCTCAGACGATTTTTAGAACTCTCCGCCTTCTGCTTATGAGTTAAAAATTGAGCTAAGGGCAATGTCAAGGTCAAAATGTCTACAAATATCGTACCATTAAAAAGCTCTTATCATAAGGAAGTTACATACCAAATATGAACACCCCACCACTAAAAGGCCTACCTTCTAGAAGCAAGGTTAAACTTTTTTTAAAAATTGCCCTTAAGCAAGGTCAAGGTCACAATGTCAACAAGTATGGTATCAGAAGAAAGCTCTCATTGCAAATATGTAACATACCAAATATCAATATCCTAGCTCTTCAGGTCTCCATTCCACATGCCACATTTGAGTTTTGCTTACGGCAACACCAATGCCGGGGTATGACAATAGCTCCCCGGACATTCTTTTCAGCGAACTAAATATACATGTACATAAATGTGTGTGGAATAAAATAAAACAAACCTTCTGTCTCTGGTTATCTTAAGAAGTTTCCTCTGTGATTTTCTCAATTCTTCGAGGAAACACTCCTGTTCCTAAAAATAAAATGTTGAATAAGGATAAATTAAGAATGGTTACTCAAGTTTACAATATCAAGGTTTCAAAATTATTTTGTTTATATAATAGAACTAAGCTCATATATCATTTTAGCCAAAAATATTGATAGGTTGTGTGTCTGTACAAAAAACAGAACATGTGTGTGCCATTTAAATTTCAAAATCTGAGGCATTGATTTGTTTTTCTGTACTGTATAATCATATTAAATATTGTGGTTTCAAAAATGTCAATACAATTTTGTTTCATTTTAATCTTTCCCATCATACTTACAGTGTAGTGATTATGTCTCTATTACAGAGAAATAGTTATAGTCCATTGTGTATGACCTTACCAGTCTACCTGTTGGCCAATAAAATAACAAGTACAGATTACTCAAATTGCTAAATTGGTTACATAATAGGAACTAGTAGACCAGTAAGGTCATACACAATGGACAATAAAATGACTGTTCTAATTAAGAAATAATTCAGGGCAGCTGCAGTTTGCTGGTAATTTTCATATATGTGTGGCCATAATTTTGTAAGTATTTTATCAAGAGAATAGTGGAGTGAAACAGACACATAATAAACAAAAATATTAGATATCCATATGTAAATTAACTACAAACCAAATGCAGACTTGCATTATTTTGATCCTAAAATGACATTTATTGATTGAGGTAGACCTATAATGTACAATGTAACAACAGCCATAACATAAGTTTTTCTGATGTTTTTGTGCACAAAACATACTGTGACATTGTCAGTACTAGGACTGTTGTGATGTCACTCATTATCATATTTGATATTTACACATAACTAGTTGTCATGGTTGCCGTTTTGCCATTTAGAATGACTGTTAATTTGCTGCATTTTTGTTATCCTAAACCAACATTAATTGCTGAAATGGCCATTTACAGAACTGAAATTTATGGCAAAGATAGTTTCCTATCAATCTATAATGAGAAATATATATTATCAAAAGGTTCTTAGATTTCGGCAGCGGTAAAGTTGACAGCAAAATAACCTGGTCTGACATTCTAAAAGCATAATTTGCTTCATTAACTTTTACTAACTTTAAAAACATTCACTAACTATGTGAACATGCCTCATGTCCCACAGGGGTCATGAAAAGGATATGTGAGGTGAGGTGAGCTATGTGTACATACTTACATAAACCAAAAACTTTAATTTCTTTTTCAAAGCTTTATACTTTTCTCTGTAATCTACTTGATGCTCCTGGTGTGGAATTTGTCCCTCTGTAAAACAGTTAAAAACATGTTACATGTATTATACAGATGCAATCTTTCATTGATAGATCATGGTGGCCAGATGCGGCCATTTTGCATTTTCATGTTATCTCCTTTCACTTTCTATAGAGCGAAAACACGAAATGGAGAAGGCGAAAAAGCAAAAACGCAAAAGCGAAATCATAATAATGCGAAATGAATTTCACTTCATGTTTTCACGTTTTCACTTTTGTGTTTTCGCCTTCGCAATTTTGCGTTTTCACTTTCACATTTTCATGTTTCCGTCTCAGAAGTAATGATCTAATGCCATACCATAATTATACTAGTACACAGTTTTTTATATACAAGGTTGCCACTCTTTTCCTTATATGAAATTCAAGGGTTTCAAGGATTTTTACAAGATTTCAAGGATTAAAACAAATGAATATGTGTGCAATATTTATATGGTCAATCACTTGCAACCAAAGGATATAGAGTATATGCACATCAGACAAAATCTGTATATGCATTAGTCAATAATGTAACAATCAGTGCTCTTCATTTGTGATGCTGCTTTGTTTTGCATTGTCCGAGACCACTGATTTCGGAAGACAGCAGTTGTTTTACAACTGAAGGTACACTGTATGTCTGTTTGAAGCTGAATAAAAAAAATCCCAACAGTAGAATTTTCTAATTTTTATCATATGTTTTTTACGCTAAAATAAAGCCAAATCTCATTTGGTTTGAATTGGTGCGATTTTTTTAATTTCAAATTTCGTTATAAAGAACAAAAAGGCAGAGGTGTCAAGGTGGTTCTGGTTCCCAGAGTGAGATAGGAGGATCTGGGGGTTTGCCCTGCAAGATTTTTTTTTTCGAAGACTCAAAATGGTACATACTGGGCGGATATCATGTGGTTATAGCAAAGAATTTGCGACAAAATTCTTGCCATAAAAAGAATATAAAATGAAATTGCTTTCATATATGTGACGTCAAATGAAAATTGTGATATATTTAGTAGATATTTGGAAAATGAACCAGTTGTATGAGAAAATATATGAAAAAAACCCAAAATTTCTGGTATTTCTTATCAAGAAAGGTCGTTTTTCTATCCGAAATATATTTATTTCTTGAAAGTTTAAAAAGCGTGACATTAAAAGGGATGAGCATGAGAGCGTGGTTTGGGGTAGGAAAGCGTGACTCTCACGCCCAAAGAGTGAGACTTGACAGGTCTGAAAAGGGGGAAATAATGGTGGTCTCGTGCTCAGACCTGTTAACCTCTCTTAACGGGTATCAGTATTCAAGCAGTAATGTATCTGTATTTTGAGAATGTTTTTCCGCATATAAAAAAAGTGATATATAACATAAATATTTTTTACATTTCTGCTGTTGAGATCATTTTGTCAATTTTATTCACTACTTTTTTCTACATCATTATTTTGATTGACTGATTAGAATTTTACGTCCAGTGAGCAAAATTTCAGCTGTATATAGAAGAAAACAAAATAATTCATAAGTAATATCTAAAATAAGAAGTAAATCTGGAAATGGGTAGAGGCAGGAAATTTAGCCTTCCATATGACCCCCATGTCATTTTTGCATGTAGGTCTGTTTCTTATATGAAAAATATAGAAGGGTAGTTAAACTGCTTGCGGCGTAGCGTTTCTCCACACAGATTGTCTATAACGGTTCGTGGTCAGGCTTTCAATGCGACCACTAGCGATTCTGCCCTTCTGCAAGAACATTAAGCCTTCCATGTGACCCCTAACGAGTCTGCCCTTCTACGAGAAATATATAAGGGGTCAAATAAATCAATACAAACAAAATATAAGTAAAAATGTGAAGAAGGAATTGACAAAACGGGCAGCGAGTTTTGATTGACACTGAAAAATGGGTAGGGGCAGGAAAATAAGCATTCTATACGACCCCAGTGGATCCGCCCTTGTATGAGAAACATAGATTGGGAACTTATTCTCATAGGGTGTGATGTTTGCACACACAGTTTGCCTCGTAAGGTTTGTGTGCTTTTCACAGTCAGGGGTGTAGCCTATTCAAGTTATCAAATGAAGTACTTTTGTGTAACTGAATTAAGTGATCATGTATTTTCAGCAATAACTTTAACTTATTTAAGTTATCAAATGTTGATTTCTTGAAAATGTCCAACTTTGATTACAAATTTCTTTATGATCAAGATTTTTCTCAAACAAACAAGTTTTTCCCATATGGTTTGGAATCTTAACTGTGTAATTACCTATCAATTATAAATGTGCAAACAGAGGAAATACATGCGCCTACCCCCATGAAGATTAGACCCTTGGGAAATTAAATCTCAATTATCTTTGAAATGGTTTATCAAAATCAATTAGACAGGCCATCATTAGATTGAGGTCAATTTGAAGTAATTAATACATGTGTAATAATAGACTTAACTGTGACCAATAAGTAAGAATTCCAACAAAACTGAATATAATGTAAAAAAGACTTCAATAACTGAATGAAGATATCACATTTTCATGTTATCTCCTTTCACTTTCTATAGAGCGAAAACACGAAATGGAGAAGGCGAAAAAGCAAAAACGCGAAAGCGAAATCATAATAATGCCAAATGAATTTCACTTCATGTTTTCACGTTTTCACGTTTTATTATGTGTAATAATAGACTTAACTGTGACCAATAAGTAAGAATTCCAACAAAACTGAATATAATGTAAAAAAAGACTTCAATAACTGAATGAAGATATCAATGATATATAATGTCCCTTGATTAACAAAATAGCAACTCATATAGGTTATTGTTTCATAACTGGTATAAGTTATTTTAAAAAAGTCAGTAACTCATAGTAACTCATTTAAGGTAGATCGGTAGTTTTCCGCCATTTTGAATTTGTTATTTATGCTGATATGCTATTATCTGTTTTTTAAATATGCAAATATTTTTTATTTGTAATGAATCAATCAATACTATATCCATAATGCAAAGTGCAAAGGACCTAAATGGACTTGATTTCACATGTCTTTACGTAATTAGAGGAGGTATGGTAACTTTATAATTAATTAAATTGGAAGAGGATTTTTGAAAAAGGGAGATAATCTGATAAGAATATTTTACATAGATATCACTATGAAATTTCACATTTTACAAATTCTATGGAAAACAAAGTCGGTGACCCCCATTTTTCTTTATATTTTTTGATAGTATGTTCAAAGGGCTAACACATGAGTAAAATAGAAAGAAATCTATGGAAAAGTTTCAAAGAAATCAACAATTTACCTGTTTTTCCCTATATATTCATTAGAAATATTTCAATATTTTGATATTAGTTATTTTACAAACAAGCACAGTCAACCCCCTTTTTTATTTTTTCATTTCAATTCTTATATAATAAGGAAACTTTCCTGTAAAAATAGAAAAAATCTATGGAAAAAAAATTTGGAGTACCCATCTACCTTAAGTGATTTTGGAGATAACTTATTTAAGTTGCACCCCCTGACTGTTTCAAATTTTTAACTGAATACCCCGCATCCACAACCTCCGGAGGCGCCTGGAAGCATTGATTTGACAAAGACCTAGATCAACTGTGCGCTTTTACGAACGTTGTTTTTCTATCAAAAGATTCTCGATAAAAGGGATTGCCCAATTTCGGGAAATATGTTTGTTTCATATCCAGGTTCAAAGTAAACATTTGCAATGTGAATCTGTAGTGCGTATTTTTACTTGAAAATCCATAAAAATACGGGAGATCCGTAGTGGTAAACACCTCTACATGCCGCAAGTTTCCCATACAAAAGATTTGATTAACTTCATAAATTATGGAGGTGTATTGCATCATTTAATTTAAATTAATCCCACCATTTAATTAGCTAAATTTGCTCGCCTGAACAAAGTCGGGAATAAGCCATCTTCCATTTGTGTTGTGTTCATCAAGGATTAGCCTTTGTCTTTTTACCCTATTCGACTCCAACTTGTGTTGTCACTTTTATCTGTTGACCAATACATGTACGTCAATAATTTTTCATGCCTTGTTTGTGGAACCTCAACTCAGAATTATCAATGAAACGTTTTCTACAAGTGCATCAGATCGAGATGCACAATACCTGTCAGATTGCCCCTTGAAGTTCGTCCTTTAGAAGTTTGTCTACATTAATATCATTAAGGTAAGAGTTAAGTTTATTGAATGTCAGTGAATTCACATCATATATACAAGTAAACAATCACCATTAACTCTTAACGAACTTTTTAAATGAAGATTATTAATCACGAAGCTTGTGGCATTTATGCCAAAAGCTAACCACAGTCCCATAGCCAAGGCCTAAAGCAAGTAAAAGGGAATATCTAACCTGTAACTTCATGGTAAGACAAATATAAAATATCACTGAAGTACACAAAAATGTAGCAATTACACCATGGGTAGTTCACTGGAGTTGTTACATGTGGGCATATTTTTGATAAATGATAGCATGAACATTTGTTAACAATGTAATACTGTTTGGCTAGAAACTTGCCGCCATCTGTATTTACATTGTCATGATATCCGCGTTCACCGTTTTCATGACAGAGGTTTTGTTGATTTAATTTGTTCAGTCAGTGCATTATAATTATGTTTGAAAGTGTTGAAACTTTATTTACACTCTGGAACATATAAAAATAGACTGAAACCAGCTGGATCAAATTCACCAGCTGTTTGCCAAATGTTGAACCAAAAGTTGTCATGGTGATCAATGTGTATTTGTAGCCCGTTATTTATTTATGTAGGTAGTAGCAGTGCCTTTGGCACCACAATTTTATCAATTTGTTTATATAATTTGTGCCTTTGGCACAGCATTCACGTCCAAATCATTGATTTAAGAATTGAATGCATTATTTTAAAGTTTCATTGGGTGATGAAAGTGTTGACCGAGTAACATTTTTAATGAAGCGCTACACGCTTCATGTTGAAATGTGCGCTTGGTCAACACTTTCATAATCCCTATGAAACTTCAAAATAATGCATTCAATTCTTATAATTACATTTTGACCGAAATGTAAGAAAGCACAATTTATTAACACGAAAGTACATCATGTACATTAGGATTCTATTTTTACAAGTTAATCCGCCATGTGAACATGTGATCAAATGTGTTTCATGGGAATTGCAACTTCACATTGATATGCCACGTGATTGGTGTTCAACATATCAAATTGACGGAATTCAAATGAATATGCATGAAATGTTAATATTTGTAAATAAGAAACAGCCTGCCTCTTGTTTGAAAATACAGGCCAGTTTTCTGTTCGGTCATACGGTCGTGTCTTCGGCATGAAATACAATTTTAAATTTTTAATACAATTAATATTACTATTTTCTATTAGTTTCAATGACATTTACGTTCATAATTGTTGTACTTTACACATACCAAACTATCTGCTTCATGTTCGAAAATACTGACCCGTTTTCTGTTTTTTGATACAGTATATGTAGTGCCTTGGCACAAAATGATGTGTTAAATTTTTAATGCAACTTGTTTTATCATTTGGAATTCATTTCAGTTCCATAACAGCTCCACAGGGGCCGGTAACATATGATATTGATAGACCGGACCCCATATATATGTATAAGAAGAAGCTCCTTCTTCTACATATATATGGAGCCCAGTCTATCAATATCATATGTTACTCCTCTTTACACATATATACTGGTAGCTCATATCTTCGTGGTATGTAGCTACGTAGTAACGGTGATGTCACAGTTAAAAAATTGGTTGAAATGAACGTGAATACCACGAAGAAGTGGAACCCACGGAGAAGTGGAAAAGGGAGTATATATGGGGGCCAGGACTATCAATATCGTATGTTACCGACCCTGTGTACAGCTCAGCCAGATGCATTACTTTATAATTGATTTGCATACTTAAAACTGAAACTATTGGAGGAGTAACAGCATCCTAGCTATAGCTATCTGTTCTTTGTTCAAGTGTTAATGCTTGACTTGACTGCAATGCATCGCAGCATTGACTGGTTGTTTAAACAGTCCAGAAGTGTACAAATTTGTACACTTCTAGACTGTTACTACAGTATATATATAAGTTGGAATGATTTAAATATCCATGGCACAATATTTAAGCCCTGATGCTACATAAGTTTTTTACGTGTCCGTTTTTCATTGTATAAATACTGTTGTAGATTGACCTGTACCTGGAATAGGCATCATTCTTTTTCCATTTTTGATTATCTCCCTTCTGAAGGCGAAAAATTTTCACGTCATTTCCGTAATTATCCTTTTACTTCCGGTAGACCAAAGTAAGTGGTCGAAACGTGAATGTTACAAATAATCAATGAAAATCATAGCTATATTCTGACCATCCACGAATAAAATTATTGTTGGATAAACTCCCAGATGGCTTCTACATATTACAGTCACTCATTTCTTAAACATTAATCTTAAAACTTCAGCACAATGCACCCAACTACTTGATGTATAATGCCTTGAATACTTTTTATGTTCGAACCTTGTTTCAACACTGTTTCGTAACATAACAGTCTCTTTCATACCTGCAAATTTTTCTGGTGTCCTATATGGACATACACATGTTGCATCAAGTGTATAACTCAAATATTTGAGCTAAAAAGATATGTGCAAAAACAATACATGCTGAAATTGAAAACCAATGCAATTTTGGCTTCCTAAGACATATAGGGCACAAAATATGCACCAGATTAACGTGGTATAGATTTGTAACCCCCATTAGTTCAATGGTAACAAGTGGTTACACTGGTTACATGCATGGCAACTTGAGGAATATCTAATAACTCTCCTTTCCATGACTTCAGGGGTTACAAGGGTTACATGCATGGGGAATCTAGGTTACAGGGGTTACATGCATGAGAATGAAGGTTACAAGGGTTTATCATGGGGAATGGAGGTTACAATGGTTACGTGTATGGGAAATAAGGGTTACAAGGGTTACATGCATATAGAATCAAGGTTACAAGGGTTACATGCATATAGAATCAAGGTTACAAGGGTTACATGCATGCGGAATGCAGGTTACAACGGTTACATGTATGGGGAATCAAGGTTGTAAGGGTTACATGCATATAGATTCAAGGTTACAAGGGTTACATGCATGAGAAATGAAGGTTACAAGGGTTACATGCATGAGGAATTGAGGTTACAGGGGTTACACACATGGAGAATCGAGGTTACAAGGGTTAGAATCAAGGTTACAAGGGTTACACATATAGAATCAAGGTTACAAGGGTTACATGCATGGGGAATGCAGGTTACATGTATGGGGAATCAAGGTTGCAAGGGTTACATGCATATAAAATCGAGGTTACAAGGGTTACATGCATGAGAAATGAAGGTTACAAGGGTTGCATGCGTGAGGAATTGAGGTTAAAAGGGTTACACACATTGAGAATCGAGGTTACAAGGGGTAGAATCAAGGTTACAAGGGTTACATGCATGGGGAATGAAGGTTACAACGGTTACATGTATGGGGAATCATGGTTGCAAGGGTTACA